>CAUYTI010030621.1:0-10218 GCA_963575145.1 Galago senegalensis | reverse complement strand
ACCCAACTATAGCCCAAGAATATGGGGAAAGGGGAAAGGGAGGGGAGGGAAGGTAGGAGGATGGGTGGAGGGAGAGTGATTGTTGGGACCACACCTACAGAGCATCTTACAAGGGTACATGTGAAATTTACTAGGTGTAGAATATAAATGTCTTAACACAATAACTAAGAAAATGCTGTGAAGGCTATGTTGACCAGTTTGATGAAAATATTTCAAGTTGTATATAAAACCAGCACACTGTACCCCATGACTGCATTAATATACACAGCTATGATTTAATAAAAAAAAATTTAAAAAAAGAAAAAAACCTTCAAAAACAAGCTCTTTAAAGCACTGACGTTTTATAGAAATATCACTTATGTACAATAAAATCTGCCAATTTGAAAAGTGTAGAAAAAAAGAAAAAATATATGTAGAAAAAGTTTCTGCATTAACAACTGTGGGAGTGTATCTATTGTATGAACACTCTTTGGATCATCTCAACTTCATCGACTGACTTCTTGTCAGATAAGATGAGGCTATGCTTGACTTTAATCTTATAACTGATGAGTAGCTTGTCCTGGCAGGAGAGGCATGAGCTTTGCCACTCTTCTTGTAGTTTGCCTGTGTTTACATTAGTACCAATATTCTCAGTTTGTAATTTATTTTTTAGACTCTTTTTAAATCGTTTGTACGATTTCGAAAGTTAGGTTTAGCCTAATGTAGGTACCTTAATCTGTAAATATGATTTCTGAGCTCACTTAAGTCATACAAGGCTGAAAACTATCGAGGAAGGAGGGGCTTTGTTGCAGAATTTCTTCCCACTCTTTCAAAGGTCTCCCTTGCCCAATCAGGTCCCATCAGGCGGCCCAATAAATATAGCAAGTGACAATACTAGTATGTATTAAATATTTATAAACTTTCACTTCCTTCATGTTTCCATTAAATATACGTAAATATACGTAGAAATTGTAATTTTTTTTTTTATGCCTCACCAGGTTATCTGGGCATCCTCTGATGTGGAGATATCCTTCTCTCCTCGGAAGACCAGGGAGTTGGGATTTCTTACTGCTAAGTCCAAATCATTGTATTTGATTTCTCTGACAACCAACATGTTTCACAAAGGAATTAATTTTTTTTCTTTAAAAGATAAAACACCACCCTCCATTCTCCAGCTCTCTGTTGCAGCCAGCTGAGTCATTTTATTGGTCACAAAATAAGAATGAATTTGGACACTCTTTTCAGTCCTATGAGTTTGGAAATAACAATACAAAGCATATGTGTTTCCGAGGTCACATAAAAGTTCAGCATTTTCTCATCCCACACATTATTTTACCGGGAGCTTTTGCTAAAGCAAAATTTTATTTCAATGTGTTAAAACATGCCTAAATATTTCTAAGTTTTATTTATCAATTATATATATCCTCCAGTCCCATCTCACTTCTATGCTATTCTGTACAATTTCTTGTACAAGAAATTGAATAGCAAAACACTGCTGCTGAAATGATGTAAGTACCAATAACATAGTTCACAATCGTGTTCATGGACTCTACGGAGTCTACTAAGCCACACTGGCTAATTTGTGTGGATAGAAGGAGATACAGAGAGAAGCAGGGGAGGGGGGGATAAAGAGGAAGAGAGAAAAGAGAAGGAAAAGTTGAACAACCAGATCTAAAAACTCAGAAGAGGCAGGTCCAGAGGCCTGGGGTTAGAGCTAATATCAGGACACAGTGCTAGGAATAGATAATAAATATTTTTGCCAAAGAGGTTCTAAATGAATAAATTAATGAATGTTTTCTACTTTTGTGAGGCTCGCGAGATATACCTGGAGAATTTCTTTATTATATTACCAGCCTTTTTAATTTTAATTCTACTTGTGGGGGATCATTCTCATTATCATTAGTTGGGAAGAGGGATTGATGGGTTTGAATTACTTTAAAAGTGTCACCTCATATATAAACAGTTTTATTCATATCTGACCTTAATGAATCTGGGAAGTTGAGAAAAATCACCTTTCAATTCTTCCAGATTCTGTGATGACAATCTTTCAATGAGAACCATCTCATTTAAAAATAGCAACCATCATATGTTGTTTGTTTTTATTTTCTTATTAATTTTACAAAGACAGGGTCACTGTCTTTTGCCCAGACTTGAATTCCTGGCCTCAAGTGATCCTCCTGCCTGGGCCTCCCACATTTGGGATCATAGGCATGAACCCCCATAGACCCCTGCTATTTAAAAAGAGAGAAACTGAAAACTGACTTCCAGAAAATAGGACATTTGCTGCATTAACATCTAAAAGAAAGCCTGTTAAAATTTATAACTTTTAGTGAGAAAAACTCTTTTTTTTTTCTTTTTTTTTTTTTATTGAATGTTAACTATGTACATTGATACTCTTCTGGGGTACAAAAAACTCTTAAAGATGTCAGCCTGGGGAAATATTTTACAAAGACTTCTGTGGCAATCCCAACAAAACCAAAAATAAACAAATGGGACTTAATTAAGCTGAAAAACTTCTAAAGACACAACAATTAAGGCACAGATAAGGACATATCAATTAAAGCAAATAGACAACCCTCAGAATGGGAAAAGATATTTTCAGGTTAAAAATCTGACAAAGGGATGATAACTAGAATCTACAGAGAACTCAAATTAATTAACAAAAAGAGAGCTAACAGGCCCATCTATCACTGGGCAAGAGACATTAACAGAATCTTCTCTGATGAAGACAAACAGTAAACAAAAATATGAAAAAATGATCATCATCCCTAATAACCCAAGAAATCCAAATCAAAACCACCCTGAGATATCACCTAACCCCATTGAGAATAGCCCACATCACAAAGTCTCAAAGCTTCAGATGTTGGCATGGATGCAGAGAGAAGAGAACACTTTTACACTGTTGGTGGGATTGCAAACTAACCCAGCCTTTTTGAAAAGAAGTATGGAGAATCTTCGAAGAACTTAAATTAGACCTCCCATTTGATCCTGCAAAAGAAAAATCATTTTATCATAAGGATATTTTCACTAGACTATTTATCACAGCTCAATTTACAATCTTCAAAATGTGGAAACAGCCTAAGTACCCATCAACTCAGGAATGGATTAACAAATTGTGGTATAACATCAAGGAATACTATTCTGCCATAAAAAGATGGAGACTTTACATCTTTGGGTATTAACTTGGGTGGAGTTGAAACATATTCTCCTTAGTGAAGTATCACAAAAATGGAGAAGCAAGTGTCCAATGTACTTGATGCTAATATGAAGCCAGTAGACAATCTAATACACTTACACATAAGTGATTAAAAGCTCACTTCAATTCAAGATTGGAGGAGGGGGAAGGAGAGAGAGGAGATGGGTGTTCTCTCACTTAGTGGGCACAATGTAAGGGTATATGGCACACCTCTTGGGACTCTACCTAATAAATGCAAACATTGTAACCTACTTGTTTGTACCCTCACATTAACCTGAAATTTAAAAACAATTATGAAGTTTAAATGTTGCTTTTGGACTTTGCAAAACAAAATGTTCCAATTTTATAGAAATTTCATAAAATAAGATGTTAATAAGTAGAGGCAATGACAATAAAAATATACACCTTAGGAAGAGAATGTGTAGGAGTATCAGTATTGTCCTTTGAATACAAATTAAAGTGTAGTTTCTCTTATCATAAAAATTCATCTGGGTTGATACGATTATTGATTATCAGGACAAACTATAAAAATAAATATTTTTATTCACTTTTAAAGGTTATGTTGTATTAATACTTCTATTTTCACAAAGTTATGAAGTATTTTTGGCCAAGGATATTTATAGCGCCTGTGAATGTCAGAGATTTGAAGGTAATGTAGAAGCGGATAATGATAGAATATGACGCTGACAGACATTGGGAGGACTTGCTTGGTTATCACCGCTGCCTAATCTCATTTTCAGGAGGTTGATGATGACATACTTTAGAGAAGCCTCTTACACACATTTAAAGAAGATCTTCTACTGCATGAGTTTGTATGTAGCTGCCCATATGTCTGGTATGTGTAGGTATATTGGGTGGGTTGTTACAATTTGGGGCATTGAGCGAACAAGTTAACTGAGTCAATCTTACTTAGAATCACTTCTAACCTTGGAATCATGAAAGGCTTCAGGGAAGGATAAAATGAAATTTCTCAATCTCTTTTCCTGTTCTAATACAACAAACCTTTTAAACTTCCCTTATTATCTGTTTTATTTCTCAGCATTTTCTCAGTTCTCCAGAAAAAAAGAACCAATAGTATATATGTAGAATGAGATTTACTACTAACATCAAGAGTTGGCTGATGGGATTATAGAGGTTGAGAAGTCCTGTAAAGTGCTGTCTGCAAACTGGAGACCCAGGAAAGCCGGTGGCACAAATTCCAGTTAAAATGTAAAGGCCTGAGCACCAGGAGCACCAGTGATGCAAGCCCCAGTTCAGGAGTTATTGCTAAGTTAACACTTTATAGGTGAGCCACATGGGGTACTACGATTCCTTGTCTTTCAAGTACAACTTTTATTTCCTGTAGCTTGAGCAATTGTCTTATTTCCAATCATTACTTTTCTTTTACCTCGTGCTCAATGACCTCCAAACTCTCTGCTGTAATAATTTCATTCAAACTGATGAACAGAGCAGATTTTTCCCATGCATATTGATCTTGGAACCCTCTGTCCACCTGCTAAGATTCTCTAATCCGATTCAGTATTATTCTTGAATATTTCACCATCATCCTGGGTAGTCTAGTTGCCTCTTTTTCTTCCTCCATCCCCTGTTCCCTTGGTCCTAAACCCTCCTTTACTTGGTTGACTCTCTGGCGTGACATCTGATAGAGCAATCTAATCAGTCAAAATATAACTGATTCCAATTTCAAGATGTTTGAAATGTTTAATGATAATTCAAATTGTGGGCGTTAAGTACAACAATTAAAGTCAGTTTTTAAGATTATTACTACACCTGCCATGCTTTAATTTGGTTAATGTGAGCAACCCACACACCACAGATTCTGTTTTTTATGCTTTGATTGTGGGCTCAAGGTAAATGGCAAGGCAGAAATTTTCCTTTCTATTCCATATCCCTGTGGTTAAACTTGTAAATCTCTTTATCCTTTCCCAGTGATAGTAGTTATAGCCACACATGCAACACTGAGGTTACCAGAGTTCTTATCCTAGTCTCTTAATTCCTCCGTAGGAGTATAAAAATAAAGCTACCCTGGACAAACAGCCCAAGATTCTTGGCAGTTACATGATATTTCTTTTTTTAATTTTCCTCATGCCTTCAAGTAGCTGCCAAATTCTGGCATTCTCTCTCTCTCTCTTTTTAATAACACCTACAGAGACTTACTTAGTTTCCCTCTTGTTCTTAATAGTGTATATGGATGAGTTCATTTTGAGATAGAAACATTGTAACAAATTCCTGAAAATAGCCTGACTTATTTTCCTATAAAAGAGTCAGTGTACCACGCTGATGACATTTACTGATTAATCTTCATTCTCTTTAAGTGTGGTCCCTTAGCTCATGTAGAGAACCAAATGATTTGGTCAAAACCTCAGCAATTGATTTAACCAATCCATGGGTTGTTTGTTGTTGTTGTGTTATTTCAATTTTTTCCAATGACATTCAGCAAATATAAAAGAATCAGCAGTTACTTGACCAAAATGAACTCATCTTGAACACACTTTCAATCACTATTTTTATTTTCAGTATAGTCTTTATTTCACTTTCAGAGGTGGTTGGTGACATCAATTCTTAAGTACACACTGCCTATTGGTAAAGGAATTAAAAAGAGGCAATGAGTGGTGCCTGTGGCTCAAGGACTAGGGTGCCGGCCCATATGGCGGAGGTGGTGGGTTCAAACCTGGCCTCGACCAAAAAAAAAAAAAAACTACCAAAAAAAAAAAAAAAAGAGGTGATGGAAGGAAATTAAAAAGAAAGTGAATGTTTCTTATGTACCTCTTATCACACATTTTGTTAGGTCCTTTCCTATTTCACATCTACTGCAATGGAATCTACGTGCACACGGATTTTGTTTTGCTCACTGCTACATCTTAGGTCCTTTGACTAGTGTCAGATACAAAGAAGGCTCTGAAGAAGTGAATAGATAAATGAATTATGTTATCTTGTTTAATACTGACAATACCTTTTTGGTGATATTATCAAAAAGTTTAAGCAGTTGGCTTTTGTTCTCATAGGTAATAGGAACAATTAGCAGGAGGAATTCAAATTTGGATTTATAGAACTCCGAGTTTATGTTTTTAAAGTTATTAAATTGGGCTTAAGTAAAAACCATTTCCTGCTTAGTGTCTTTCACTTAGGAATCACAAAATGTAGGAAAAAGTGTGCAAAAAATGAAAAGAAAGAAACAGAAAAAGAATTCTTACATAAGTTTAAGGCACTTTTTATTCATTAGTTTTAATCAGGATTCCATCTTTTACCATGTCTTGGCACAAAGCTTAATGCCTATTTTTTTCTTTTTTTTTATTTTCACTTAACACAATCTACCCCATTGTGATCTCGGGAAACTCAGGAAAGTTGCCAGAGGGTGTGGTTATCAGTGGTTAGATTTGTAGAAATCACTCATGCTGTTTACTTCAGCTTTCACTATAGTTAAACAATGTTCTGCTTTAGACATTATCATTTAACAAGCACTAGATAAAATATTACTATACCTGTATCCGATAAGATATGGAAGTAAAGAAAACTACAGCAACTTATACCATAAAGTCCTGGCATAACATATTTCAGCATCTCAGTGTAGCTTGAATAAGCTCAAAGCTGCATGTAACCCATTCTTCCTGGTACTTAATGTGATAACCAGATCCTATTACCCGTTCCAATAAAAGAAATCATAATTAAAAATTCAGTCCTAGTTTGTTTTGTTTTTTAATTGCACACGGAGTTTCATTTATGAAGGAAGTGCAGTGGTATCCTGTAAAGAGCAATGGACTTGGCAAAGCCGATCCAGGTCTGCGTCATAGCTTGACCAACGACTTGAGAAAGTCTCGCAATGTCTCTGAGCCTCACTTGATCCAGACGTAAAAGCTGGATCACAATTCATGTGGTAAGTCCCTTGGAGTTGTTGTGAGCATTAGATGAGAGAATATATGTGCAATAGCTTCGTGTTTGTGAAACATGAAACAACTTTCATTTATTAATAATAGTATTCTCATTAGCACTTAGATTCATGGCAACTTTCTTGGGGAGCTATTTCCAATCCTTATAAATGGCAGTTTCACACTCTCACTATAATCAACAATAATCAATTCCCAGTTTCACACTTTGTTCTTTCCTACCTCCCTCTAAACACAGATCTAGCGTGTGTTGCAACTTATTCATTCTGATTAATAAAACGGAAACAGAAAGACATTTGAACAATGAAAAGTGAATAATAAATACTGAGCTACTATGGATATCACTATGACTAAGCACAAACTTTGTATGGTAGAACTTGAAGTTTATAGTATGATAATGCCTGTTTTTGGAATGATAGGGAAGCACTAACAGTTTCTGAGTAGTATTCTAATGCAATTAAGAATAATGAATTCTATTCATGCTACTTTGTGCCTTCATGCATTCAACAAACATGTATGAAACACTTAGCATGAAACACTTGGTACCGAGTAAGTTTTGGAGAACAAAATGGCAATGGTCTGACATCAAGTAAGTTTGAGTGGAAGTCATGGCCTGACACATACCAACTGATTAAAACATATATTCTCAGGAATGGATTAACAGATTTTGGTAAATGCATAGCATGGAATACTATTCAACCATTTAAAACAAAAAAGATGTTGACTTCACATCTTTTGCAATATCCTGGATGGACTTGAAACACATTCCTAGTAAAGAATCACAAGAATGGAAAAGAAAATATCCAATGTACTCAATACTAACAGGAAGCCAGTGGGTGATCCAGTTCATGTCCAAATAGAAAAATTCATTTCAACTCAAGTTTGGAGAGGGGCAACAGAGGAGTGGGAGAGGGTTGGGGTGCTCTCACTGTATGGGCATGGGGAGGTTGGCATGCCTTTTGTGTGTGAGACAGAATCACAAAAGGGACTCTACCTAACAAAATCAAATATTTTGACCTGGTTTCTTGTACCCTCACATTAACCTGAAATAAATTTACTTAAGAAAAATATATATATTCTTCTGAAATAGAATAAAAATTATGAAGGAGGACTTGATTCTATTACATTATTCTATAAGCAATACAAGAAGGGGAAGTGGAATCTACAAAGACAGGGACAGTTTATTTTAATTTGTAGAAAAGGGTGGGAACATGTTTTCTGAAGCAATGTTTGTATATATTTTAAACATTTATAATTTTCTAAAAATGAATCATCATCAGTTTTTCATTCACTAATTCACTCATTCATCCAGTTAATTAATGTTCAAGCCTCTTTTTCTATGGGTATAAAAATAATAATAATAACAGCTAAATTTATTTCAGCCCTTATCATGTATCATGCGTTGTTGTAATTTCTTCATGTATATAAACTTCTTTCTTCCTTGTAATATCTCTATGTGTAGGAAATGTTACCACACTCATTTCATAGATGATGAACCAGAGGACAATAAAGTAAGTGACTAACTTAACTCAGGTCAGTGGTTTGTAAGTGACAATGAAAAAAATTCTCTCCATAGTCTGACTCTTCATCACATACTTGTACTTATTAATTACCTTTACTGTACTTGATAATGAATAAACAGATATGTTGAGGGGAGAAAATAGCAATGCAATGTCTGCAGTCCTAAAATAGAGGTATGCATATAAAACTGTGGGGTCATAAGAGGAGATAACTCATCTCACCTTGAGTCTCAGTTTCCCACTCTCTTACTGATGCTTCTCAGGGGAGGATTTGTTTGACATAAGTTTTGAAATGTGAGAAGAGTTAGCCTGAGGCCTACTTGCTATTTTAGGATGAATAAAATGATATATTCTTTGTAATTTTGTAAGATAGAAAAAGATAAAGCAGGGTAAAAATTATGTAGGTCTAGAACTATAACATAGCATGCCTGCTTTGAGGGAACTATAATATTTGAGCCCGGATCTCCTTATAGGAAGAGTTTAGAATTGAAGCTGGAGAGATAGGTCAGAAACAGATCACAAGGGGCCTTCTGATCCAGGCTTTATTTGTGTTTCATCTTCAATCCCATGCAGGAAGCTATTACAAGAAAGCAAGTGGTGTTAAATTTGAGTTCTAGGATGTTCACTCTTGAAGCAGCAATAACGGGGATAAACTAGAAGAGGTGAAGTGACTGGTTAGGAGGAGGGCATTGTGATAATTGAATTGAAAAGTGATAAGGCTCTGGAATCCAAATGAAGGTATAGATTAAACTCCTCTTTAGAAAATTAAATGTAATGGATTTGGAGAGCCACTTGGATGTGATTCTGACCAGAGAGACTGAATATATGATGAAGTCACACATTACAGACATCAGGATAGGGTAGGTCTTAAAGAAGACCTAATGCCTCCAGATCTGAAGGATTTTGAGGTTTCTGTGAGTTGGCTAATATTCTAACAGTAGTTGAACATGTGAAAATGGAGTCTAGAAGTGAGTTCTGGGCTGGAAATATGGGTAAAGGAAATTGTGTATAGTTATGAAGAGAGAGAGACACTCATTTGGCTCAATATATACATTGATTTTTAGGGACCTGTTAAACAAATAAGAGAAGGCTTTATAAAGACTGAGAGCAACCAGAGAGAAGAAGAATAGGAGGCATTTGTGTAGAAGAAAAGAGGGGAGGAGTTCATAAGAGAAGCCATGATGGACAGTATAAGATGTGTGCTAAGGTTAATTTAATTCAAGACAGAAAATGAACATTGAATTTTTTTTATTAAATCATAGCTGTGTACATTAATGCAATCATGGAGTACAGTGTGGTGCTTTCATATACAATATGAAATATTTTCATCAAACTGATTAACATAACCTTTGTGTCATTTTCTTAGTTATTGTGTTAAGACATTTATATTCTAGTTTTAGAAAGATTCACTTGTACTCTTGTGAGATAAACTATAGAGATGATCCCACCAATCAGCCTCCCTCCACCCATCCACCCCCACTCCACCCCACCCCTATTCTTAAACTACAATTAGGTCATAGCTTTCATATGAAAGCTTTAAACTAGTTTCATAATAGGGCTGAGTACATTGGATACTTTTTCTTCCATTCTTGAGATACTTTGCTAAGAAGAACATTTTCCAGCTCCATCCATGTAAACA
>CAUYTI010030618.1:0-61482 GCA_963575145.1 Galago senegalensis | reverse complement strand
CCCAAGTAGCTGGGACCACAGGCGCCCGCCACAACGCCCGGCTATTTTTTGGTTGCAGCCGTCGTTGTTTGGCGGGTCCGGGCTGGGGATTCGAACCCTCCACCTTAGGTGTACGTGGCTGGCACCTTAGCCGGTTGAGCTGTAGGCGCCGAGCCAGGCAGAAAACTTTTTAAAAAATCTTTGAGCTGGATAAAAATTATCAGGTCCATCCTGGAGAAGAGACCACCCATGGGCTAGGGAAAAAAGTGAAGGCTGGCTCTCAAATCATGGTACTCTTTCTGTGTCACCCACCCCCCAAGTAGCTTCCTATTGATGAGAGTTTAGAAAGCAGACTAGGCACAAGGAGGAAGCTCCTAGGAGGTGAATGCAGACTTTTAGCTTTTAAAGGAACTATTTTTTGCCAATCAAAAAAGTCCAAGAAGGAAAGGTACTGAGTCCCCTGAGGCTGGAGGTATTCAAAGAGTTGTCCCCTGGCCAAGTATTAGGTAGAAGTGGGATGGGCTGGCCTTCAAGGTTCCTGCCAGCCTTAACATTCTGCTGCTAAAGAAAGCCAGGTTGAGAAATGGGCCCAGGACAATTGAAGCCCACTGGGCTGTGCTCCCCTCTCTGGGCTTCCATTGCCTCACTACCTTAATGCCTGGCTCTCCTCCTTGAGGCTTGAGTTCAAGGTCTGCTTGCATTGAAAAACACTCAGAGCCTATGGGCTCACATCTTGATTTTCTGTGGGTCAGCATTTGGGGATTTCATTAAAAGAAGCAGAAGGCCAAGTAGACAGAGTCAGCCCAGAATGGGGCTATAGGTGTGACATAGGTCCTGGCTGTGACAAAATAAGTTCATAAGTTACTCAGAAGAGCTGCCTCAAGTGGTGGTGAGCAACCTGTTCCTGGAAAGTCTTTGAGAAAATGCTGGTTGGTGACTTGGGAGAGCACTGTTGAGGGAATCATGGTGGCCTGAGAATCTGCAATCAGGAGGCTTGAGGATCTGTCTGGGCCATGCCAAGCGGGTGTCTCCTGGGCTGGAGCCAATTGGAAAAATGCCCCCTGGACTGGGACTGGGCCTCCAATCTCAGTGCTGGCAGCTCTAGGAGGCCCCCACCTTAATTCACCTGCCGAGGCCAACTCAAGTCCTGAGCTCAGCCCACCTTATGTCTGCCCAGGTGCTGGCAGGGTGGAACATGAGTGTGGAGACCTGAAATGAAGACCACATGACAAGTTGAACCCCACATATGTAACAGAGGCCTCGCTGAGTCCAGGGGAGTCTCTCCATCTTTTGTGAGGAAGGAAGGGGCCAGGCTATCATTGGTTTGGGGACTGTGCAGCCCTTTTTCTAGCTTTGGCTTTTCTCTCTTTCTAGGTAGGGCTCCTCTCAGCCCTGGCTTGGTGGCCCAGGCCCTTTCTGCCTGGTTGGACTGATCCTCTCTTATCTCCACCCTCATCAACATTCCTCATTCCAGTTTCCCCATCCTGAGCCGGGACACATACCTGAAGGGCAGATCAAAGGCCCACAGCTGCTCTTGTCAGCTCCCATTAGACCTTGGCTGAGAAGGGAGCCCACCCTGGCAGGCTGCCCTGGCCCCTTCACCTTGCTTCCCCATGCTGGCTTTCAGAGGCAAGCTCACCCCAGTGTGGCGCCTCCAGATGCAGAGGAGGCCCTGTTCATGCAGGGAGGGGGGGTTTCCCTCCTCCTTCAGCTAAGGAGAATGCTTTAGATGCCTGAGTAGGAAGGAGGCCTGGAGGCCTGAACTTGGGAAGACCGAGATAAATAGTTGCCTGGACAAGGCAAACCCTAAAGCCTGGGGAGGGCCAGTCCCTGCCCCAGCTGGCCTGCTGGGAGTTCTGTCAGAGGAGCCAATATGAGGGCTGAGAATCTGAAGCTATAATATGAGGGCAGTACTCACAGGGGCCTTGAGGAGTCCTGGGCTTTCTTCCCAGTCCTGTCACGTAAAGAGAGCCTTCAAGACCCTCAGGATCCGGCCCACGTCTGCATCTCCAGCTGCTTTGGCTCTTTGAACTTCCCTAAACACATACCATATATTTTCCCACCTCCATGCTCATTTCCCTGCCTCTCTAGAATGCTCTTCTCTACCTAACCAAATCCTACCCCAGAGGAAAAAGTAGGATACCAAGCTGCTTATCTAGTATGCTTCCCTTTGTTTATAGAAAAGGTACGTAATAGTGACAGACTCATTGAGCACTTACTGTGTTCCAGGGACTATTCCAACTGCTTTATAACTTATTTAATCTTCATAACAGCTCTATGAATTAGGTACCACTACCACCATCACCACTTTATAGATGAAGAAACTGAGGCCCAGAGAGGTATAGCCTCTTGCTCAGTGATACACAGCTAGCAAGTGGCAGACCTAGGGTAGTGTAGCTCCAGAGCCCATAGTCTGAACGTTCCATCACACTCTGCTGTCATTTGTGGGGCAATGAGAGAAAAATTCTGGAAACATATATACTTTCCTTAACCAGGGCAGGTTAGGGATTCTTTCTAGGAGATAGCATGTTTACAACTCTGGAATCAGGGAAATCTGGAACCAAGCTGTAACTTTGTTACTCACTACATGAATGACACAAGGCACCTCCACTTGGTCAATGATAAAGCAAGGATGATGATAGTGCCTATTTTAGGATTTATATCTAGATTAACTGATACATTGAATGAGAATCATTTAACTTTAATAAACCAAAAAGTGTTAAATTTTATAATCAAAGACAAAGAGAAAGAAAATCCCTTCACATCCAACAAGACTCTGGTCAAAAGTGACCTCCTCCGCTGGGAAGGCTCTTGCCCCTCCTTCTCACCCCACTTTCAAAAAACAAATGATATGCTCATTCTTCTACCCTTAGTATGCCGGGTGGAATTTCCAGTGTCTCAGGAGTGGGGACCACAGCACTTTGTTTTTCAATCATTGCTTGCTTCGCCGGGACATAGTTCAGTGCCAGACAGAGAGGGGTCTCAATAAGCTCATTCATCAAACATTTGGTGAGTACTCACTGGCATGTACTGAAGGCTGGGAATACATACACAGAGAAGATGCTGACCCTGCTCTCGTTGAGCTGATACTCTGTTGAGTGGGTGGGGAGTAGGGGGAGACAGGCTTGCAATTTTGGATCATTAATAGAATATGTTGACAGAGAAGAGTTAGAGGAACACATTCACTCAATCATTAACAAATATTTATTGAATGCCTACTATGTATCAACCAATATTCTTAGAGGCTTATCTATGAACATTAGCTTGTTGACAATTCAGACTGGAAGAGTAAGGAGTGACTTCCTAGAGGAAATAGAATTTGGCCTGGTGAAGCCAGGGGAGAAGGTTATGCCAGCAGGGCATAGCTAGGTTAAATAGCACTCAGGAAATGTCTGCCCCCTTTGTTCCCACCTTCTGGCTACAGACACTAAAACTAGAACCTCAGTGGCACCTCCACAGACTAGTACACAAGACAGATGGTCCCTTTGCCTCCCCTTACTACATCCCTGTGTTCCAGGAAGTAGAAGTAACACATGCAGGGCCAGGAGTGTGGGGGACCTGGCACATTTATAGAACTGTGAGTCAGTCAGCTGATCTGGAGTGGAGCAGCCAGGGGTGAGGGTCGAGGAGAGGACAGTGGGGAGAGGGCAGACCATAGAGGTATGTGGGAGCCAGGCCTAGTGTTTTGGCTACAGAGCAAGGACTTGATCTTGTAGGCCAAGAAGAGTCTCCAGAACATTTCCAAGTGAGGTAATCAGATGTGTACTTCAGAAAGTTCTGTGTGGGGAAGATGAGCTCAGTATAGATCCTGTTGAATTTGAAGGGCCTGTAGGATATTCAGACTGGGATGGGGCTGAAGCTCAGGGGAGACTGCTGGGTGAGAAGCCTGGGGTTGTGATTGTCAGCATGCAGATGGGAACTGAAGTTAAGAGAGGATGAGCTCACACAGGGACTGGGTAGCATGGAAAAAGAGGGGGAATAATTGACCCTGGGGCCTTTCAACATTCAAAGAATAAGAGAGAAAGAGCAGCTGGCAAGGAAAAAAGAAAGAATAGCCAGAGAGCGAGGAGAGAAACCAAGAAAGCTTTGGGGCAATCAGCAAACATTTGTTAAATGAACTTAGAACAGGAGTGACCAAGATCAGCTATCAAAATGAATCCCTTGCCAGTGAAGAGTTAAAGGCAGGGCGGCGCCTATGGCTTAAAGGAGTAGGGTGCTGGCCCCATATGCCACAGGTGGTGGGTTCAAACCTAGCCCTGGCCAAAAACTGAAAAAAAAAAAAAGAGTTAAAGGCAAAGAATCAAGAAGAATCTATGAATGAAACACTAGTCATGATGTTGATTCCTGGGACCTGTCCCAGAAATTCGGATTCAGTAGGTCTGGATGGGGCCAGGGTGTTCTCATTTCTAACAAGCATTCAAGTGACTAAGCAGGGGTCTATGGCATTTACTTGGAAAATTTTCACTACCTCAGGAGCAGGTAATGAAAGACAGAGGGTAGGCATGTTCTGGTGGCCTGTACCCAGAGGAGAGGGAAGGGCAAGGCAACCAGCAGCACTTCCCCACCCAACATACATATACACACACAGGCATGCACATGTATGAGCACATACATGCTAGTGGATGCGTGCACACACAATGATATGCTTACACCACCTCTCAGACCTTTCTCTTAGAACCCAGGTGCAGGCCCGGAGCCCAGCCAGGAGTAAACTGAGCCTCAGCGTGGAAAATATGGAACCAAGATTTCCAGGGAAGGAGGCAGGCGGGAAGGAGAATAATGCAAACCATGCAGATCTACTGGGGAAGGAGCAAGGAGTGGGGGGCAGGGACTAAGCAGCAAATGAGATATGAGCTTGCAATGTGATATGGGAGTCCACTAAAGTCAGTCCAGTCTCTCTCTCTCTCCTCTTGCATGGGGCCAGGCTGCTGCAGCACAAGGTAAAAGCAGAGGGTCTTCCATCTCCAGGCCCAGTCCTGCTGAGACAATATCTACAGACATCCTTAGCACTTTGTTTTCAAAGAAGAGGTGCTGAAAACCCCCCAACACTGCTGCAGGGAAAAGGCCTTGAGACAAGCAGCTCTCTAGTGTGCTATGAGGCAGACAACCGGGATTCTAGTTTCAGCTCCACCATTGATAGGTTGTATGATCTTAAATAAGTCACTCAACCTCTCTTGCCCTCCATTGCTGCATCAGTAGGATGGAGGAGGTAGGGTCTAGAGGATGTTGTACTTCAAGCTCTAATATGTAGGAGCTTCACAGACTGATGGGCTTTCACTGGTTTTGGCCTGACCTGACCCCCTCTGTGGAGATAAAAAGTGGGTGGGCTGGCCTAGCACTTACTGAATACTTATTTTGTGCTTGGGACTGTGCTTGGAGTTTTGTACCCAGTTTCTTGTTTCAGCTTTACAAAAGCCCTGTGAGGAAGGAATTGTGCCCATTTTACGGATGAGGTCATTGAGACTTTGTGGAACCAGAATTGGCCATTGGGTCTAAAAGTTGGAGGAAAAGAAGGCATAGCCTCAGCTCCCATGTATGCTTCTCTGGGGCTATGTATCCTGGAGTTCCCTGAATACCATATTCCTAGTCCCAGAGTTGAGCACTTCCCTGGCAGCTTGTATCTAATAGGCTCATTTCTCTGAGAGACAGGCCATCTAAGCCCATAGCTCCCATATTTCCCCATGAGAGTTGAACACATGGCCTATCATGTGGCAGGTGGGGGTGGGGGCACACATGGCTGGATAAGGGGCTGACCAGGTCTTTGAAATGTTTTTTTGATGTGCCTAAGGGAGCTGACAGCTGTGAGGGACCCTCAGTGTGCTGTCTGGGCACAAGGGGTTCTTGCTACCAGCCTCCCCTTCACCTTGATTCATCCAAGAGTCTTACTCTTTTGACAGAGATCCTCTGAACAAACCTAATGATTGCCAGCTGAGAGTGGAGGACCTAGGATGGAGGCCGCAGGATGGAGGACCTAGTGGAGGACCTAGTGGAGGACCTAGGATGGAGGCCGCAGGACCTCACCTCACCCTGGCTGCAACTGGCTCCATCCCCGGCCAGCTGGGGATGACTGCCCGCTCTAGTTAGCCTTAGCTTCTCTCATACTGGGACACTTGCCTGGCCAGCAGGGCCCAGACAACCCTTCTATTCTCCTGACAAACTCAGCTCTGATGGCTTTCCATAGAGGAGACCCAAGGCTCAGTTCTGTGGTCCCCTGAAATATGAGTCTTGGCCCAGGATTCTCGGCAGCCAATGTGATTCTAGGGCCTTGATTGCACCTTTAGGGAACCCCCTACTGAAAGCCACCCCTGACAGCTTGGGTGGGCATAGGGATAGGATGTGAGGCTGCCTCAGATCAGGTCCCCTGTCTCCCCTTTCCCTGGACTCCCCACTCTTGTGTTACTTCCTCTTTCTTCTCCATTCATACAAATTCCCACAGTCTGCCAAGACCCCAATTAAGGCCCAATTCATAGATTCTCACTGTTTGATCTTGCCTAAGTCATCGCCTCCTCTCAAGTCTCAGTGTCCTTTCTAGCTAGGATGTATTATGACTCTCTGAGTCTATCCCCCTTGAATTATTCCTTGGATGTGGCTTCTAGCTGCAACCAGAACGTAAGTCATTCCCTATCACCTGCAGAAATCAAGTTCTATTTCCTTAGCTTGATATTCAAGTCTTGTCTTTCTTCCATAGTCTTATAGTTGCCTGAGACCCCTCACTACTCCCAGAACACACCAGGCCTTTCCTCACAGCTGCATTGTTGTTCAGGCAGTTCTGCTACTAGAAATGCCCTTCCAACTTGCTCCCACCTCCCCTAGTCTTCACAGTGTCCCTCGCCCAACACAAATGGCAGAAAATGAAGGGCATTTCTGTCTTTCACTACCTGCCTCTGAGATGGTGACAAACTCCTTTTTTTTTTGCATGGCTGTGGTTAGTTCCTGGATTCCCTTCTGGTTCCTGCAGTTGAATATTAGAACTAATGTCTCCTTAAGGTCAAGGATTAGTGTTTGTTGAATTGTAAGCATAAGAAATATCTCTGATTGGCTTTTCTCATATAGGGATTTCACCCCCTTGTATACGTACAGCACAGATAAGTGTTCATTTATAGATCACCAACTATTTACCAAAAAGCACAAGTTATAGAAAGTGCTAAATATCTGAGTTAGAGGAGCCAGATAATGCCACTAATACACTGCATGTGTGACCTTGGGCAAGTCACTTACCTGGTCTGGGCCTCAATCTCTCACCTGGGAGGTAGTATAATAGAGCAGTTGAACCTATGGACTCTAGAGCAAGGTACCAAGAATCAAACTGTAGCTTTGCCATGTACTAGTTCTGTGATCTTGGGCAAGTTACTGAATCTCTTTGACCTTTAATTTTTCCATCTCTAAAAGTAAGGAAAATAATGGTACCTGTTAGTGTTGTAAGGATTAAGTAAGTTGATAAATGCAAAACACTT
The DNA here is from genome assembly GCA_963575145.1 of Galago senegalensis. Classification (NCBI taxonomy): domain Eukaryota; kingdom Metazoa; phylum Chordata; class Mammalia; order Primates; family Galagidae; genus Galago; species Galago senegalensis. The sequence goes on along the minus strand of CAUYTI010030618.1, from coordinate 54,049 downwards.
AGAACTATAGTAGTAAGTCCTTGATAAATGCTAGCTGCCTTTATTATTAACTGTCAGATTAACTATCAAACAGGGCTCAGGTTGCCTGGAAGGTAGGGTGGTGATTCTACCTGGAATTAGAGGCATGAAAGGGCACAAAAAGCTCTCTGGCTATTGTAAACTGGACCACACAGTGTAAATGTAAATGTGAGTCATTATGTGATAAATACACAAAATTGGGTTTCCTCTGCAATGGTGGTTTACCAGTAGGCAGTTGGCCCATCTGCATGTTCCCAGGGAGCTTTCAGTCTCCTCTGAACAGTGGACTCAGAGGATCCCAGTATGGGGTAAATGCATGGAGCCTCAAACATGGGTCCAGCAGGTCATGACATCTAACATAGAAACTTAGCTGTTCTCTCGGTTGATCTTCACAACAGCACTTCCAGGAAGTAGAAGAGGGATTGGAATCTTCACTTTTTTAGTGATAAAAGTGAGGCTTACAGGAAAGGGAAGTGATTTGCCTGAGGCCACACAGCTAAAAATGGTCAAGGACCTGAGCCCAGATGTTCTAAGTCCTGGTGTCCAGAGTTAGAAGAAGTAATTTCAGAGGACAGAATCACTCTTCTCTCTCTTCTCCCTCCATCTATGTTGAGTTCTGTCCCCTTTAGCAGATACACCCGTGCAGGGTCCGGAAGACTCAGAGATGAAATCGCACAGACTCTACCCTTGAGGCAATCTAAGAGATACATAGAAGAAGCCAGAAATGCTAATCCAAGGAGCTAAGAGCTGCTAAGAACTGCAGTGAAGGTGCATGCAAAGTATGGTAAAAGCACAAAAGAGGAAGGGTTAAGCGCATGTGGGGGGTGGGAAGCAGAGGGTGGGCTGAAAGAGAATGGGGCAGAGGAGAGATGGCATTCTAAAGAGTGGGCCCAGCCCCTCCTGAGCTGGTAGCAAGGTGTTTGGCCTGGAGAGTGGGTGGTGCAGTTATGAATAATAGATTAGCTCAAATGCTGGTCTGTCATTCATGAGCTGGTGTTATGCTCTCAGCCTCTTGCTTTGGCTCATTCATCCCTGCATTGGCCACAGCAATAAGTAGGGCAGAAAGCTCTTGGAAGAACTATATCTGCACTGGGTTTCTGCATCGAGAAGGTGAGAAGGAGAAGGTAGAAACCAGGAAAGGATACCTAGTGAAAGCAGTTACTAGGTGAGGGTGAGTCATATTAGCTCCTAGAGAGCTGGGGGCTATGGTGTAGTCTCTGCTGCCAAGGCCCTAACTTCCTTTGTGGTCTGTGCACTAACAAATTTGACAAGGCAGAGGCTTGACCTAGTCAAGTTGCTGGCATGTACTGGACACAAAGCTGCAGTGTCAGAGATCCTGAAGAGTAGAAAGGCAGCTTGGGGTAGGAGGTCTGAATCATCAATTCTCAGCAACTGAGAGCAAATCTAGTCCCAAGCCAGAGTTCCTAACTGCAGGGAGGCCTGTTCTTTCCACTTGATATTCATTATCTAAATGCACCCTCACACTGATCCTGTGACTTACCCCTGTGTTGCATGTGAGGCTTAGCGGAAAGGGACCTGGCTCAGGTCATGTAGAAGTTTTGGTGGCCTGTGTGTTTCTCACGCCCTGCTACATTGAGGCAGCCTCCCCTTGCAAGCCCTCCAGAAGCAGAACATTCTGCTGCTTTTGGTATCAGAGAGGAAGAAACTGACAGATCCTCAAGGGCCCCCAAGTTTATGCTGGTGAGAAATTGGGAGAGAAACACCTCATGTGGGCCTCTGCCTGGGGCCACTGAGCAGCCCAGTGGACAATGTCCTGGGCAATGGCTTGACAACCCAACAGACACCGTTTACACATGGCTGTTTTCTTCTCACTTTTTGTCAGATAATGTTTATTTCTCTTCCTGATTATGAAAGGCACACGGGCATGCCTGTTTCTTGAAAGGGCCTTTGATAAGAGCCGAGGGCAGTACATGAAACGGCTGCTCCATGAGGGCCATTCTGTTAGCGCCTACATGCATGTGGCCACGGCAGTTTCTTTTCTTTCTTTCTTTTTTTTTTTTTAGGAGATGAGGGGAACAACCAGAAGAGTGGGTGCCTGCAAGGGCACATGGATGCTTTCCCCAACAGTGTGTCTCAGAGAGGCACTCTTATTCCCTCACTCCTGGGCCAGGCACTCTCACTTATAGAGGCTTCACCCCACAGCATGTCATATATATGAAAATGCTCCCACATCTCATATTAAATGTAATTTTTGCTATAAAATATTTCAAAGGACTTTTATAATTCTGCTTTCAAAATTATTTGCCTATGAGTAACTTGTTTCATTCCCAGTTGGCTCTCATTTCTTTGTAATCATCATGCATATTTGGGAATTCTTGCAAAATGAGGAAATCTAACCAACAAATTGTTTTAGAATGTAATGAATTTTTTAGGAATACTAAATTTAATAATTAATGAGCTTGGTATTATATTACATTTTTGTAGACATATAATAGAACATTTATTAATTCTAATTCTGCTGTTTTCTTTTCATTTTTTAGAGCCAATAAATTTTCTTGGGGCTCACATGTTTTCATAGGCCCCTGAAAAGCTTGGTGGCCCTGGGTTCCATGCCTTTAATACCACATGGAAAGAACAGCCTGGACTCAGGACTCAGGCTGAGAGTCAGGTGGTCTCTATCCAGCCATTGGAGAGAATGACACAAAGAAACCCCGGGTGTCTTGCAGAAGGGAGAAGCTGTGGTGTGAGCTCCTCTGTGCTAATTACTTCCTCGTGCACATTGTCTCCTAGCATCCTCATGGCCCTCTGAGAGCCAGCTATTATCATTTCTATTGCATAAATGAGGAAACTCAAGCTCAGAGGGGGAAGTCACTTGCTGAGAGTCACACAGCTACTGAGGAGCAAACCAAGGATTTCACCTATCATCCCTTTAGCTTCAAGGCTCTTTCAGCTGCCCCACAGGACTAGCTATATAAAGCTAATTTTGAGGAACTCAGTGAAGTCCACTGCATGTGAAGATGAATAAATACTAACCATTACTATCATTGTTATCAGAATTTTTCCCTTCCTAAAGGAATCTGCAAGGATACAAAACAACCCCATTCTACCGGTTACTAGCTGTGTAACTTTGGATAATTTAAATTGTCTGTGCCTTGGTTTGTTCACCTATAAAATGGGGATAATAGTTTCCATCTTAAAGACTTGTGAGGAGAAATAAATGCAAAGCCTTAAGTAATGTGTCTGTCACACAATAAATGTTCAATAAGTGTTAACTGTTACTATCATCATTATCATTATTATTTTCATGGTTCTCTGAGCACCAGGACCCAAGCTTCCCTCCGTGTGAGCCTGTGAAGTTGAGTCACTGGGCTAATGGGGAACAAAGAGGGAAGCACATGGGGAACTTAAGCTTTAGGCTGGAACTGGAGCTTGCACTTGAAACGGAGAATCTGATCTGTCGGGCTTGGAGGGGCCATAGACAGCAACTGCCACCTGCCAGGCCTCTGGGACCCTGTAAGTAAGAAGGGCTCCTTCTCACCCAAAGCTGGTTAGGCTATTTTTAGTGATGATAGCAGCTGGCCCCAAGGCCCACCCAGAAAATCTGGAGGAGAAAGGTGAGAAGAAGGGAAGGGGAGGGCCAGAGGGAATATGAGGGATTATGTTTGTGGTCAGCTGGCTGCCTGCCTTCCCCCTCTCCACCCCTTGCAGACCTGCTTCAGTTTCTATTGCCCACAACACATTGGCCAAGCCAGTGTGGGAAGGTTCTCCTATAGTGCAAACTCTGCCCAGGGCCAGGGTAGCCAGAGACATTCACATCTCCCCCAGCTCAGCTCCTTATCTTGCAAGCACCCCCAAATCTGTTTCTGTTGCCGCCTTCTAGCTTCTCAGAACCAACAACTCTGGATGAATGCTCAGGGCCAGATTGGAAGGACCCCCAAATCTCCCTTCAGGCTACAGAGGCCCAGAGAAGGAGAGGGATGTGGTTCCACTCAGGCAGCCTATCAGTGGCTTATCTGGGACTTGAATTCAGGGATACTGTCTCCTAATCCTGATCTAGGCACAGTACCCAGGGCCTTTAAGCTTTCACAGGCCTATGAAAACATATGAGACCTAATCCAGGGGTGCTGTCTTTGCCATCATGTCACTTCCCTAGGCTACTTGGCTAGCTCTGTGACATGAGGCAAGCCCTAACCCTCTGGGTCTCATGCACATTTGTGGTAGTGGCCTTGCCTCATGTGAGAGGTCCACCCTGGAGGCAGGCAGCTGCAGGGGCCAGTGAGGGGAGTACTTCATGTTGGCTTTCCCAGGGTCCAATGTTGTGTAGTCAAGTGCATTTTCCACAGCCCTTGCGTGTTCCATGCATGCACACATGCACACGCACACGCACACGCACACGTGGTTTACTGACATTATCTAGGCTGGGGATCGCTATACCGCATGTGCAACCAGTTTGCCTATCCTCCGCAAATCTAGAGACGGTTGAAGCCATTCTAATTACAGCCTGCATTCCTGCTCTGTCTGTCTGAAAGCTTTCCCTTTTTCAAAATAGTCTAGATTTTTTCCTCAACACTTGGCTTCCTTGCTCCCCCGTGCCCCAGCACACACCTCATTTTCACGCCCCTTCATCTCCTCCCCCTTTGCTGGTTGGATTGTTCAACTTCAGCTTGATTTCGGCTGTCTGTGGCTTGGTGAGACTTAAGAAAATCCAGAATCTGTTGCCTTGATGGGTATGAGCATGTGCATGTGTGTGCTTGCATGCGTGTACATGATGGCACAGTGTAGTCTGGGCGTGTGGAGCATATTGGGCCTCTATGCATGGTGTATATATATGGGCACATGCATAAGTGTGCTTTCCAGCTTGTGTACATGTTTGTATATACATATGATTTTGCCCACATGTACATGGGGTATGGGGGTTGGGTAGGGAGGGTTTCTGTGTGCCTACAGTATGTATCTGAGCGTATGTAGTCATGAGTGCCTGGTAAAGTGTGTGTTTCCAATACTTTTCTTGTTTGAGGCTCCATCAATTCTCCCTCAGCAGAGACACTGCCCCCTGCAGGTTATATGGAAGGTCTACAGAGCTTCCCCTGGTCACAGGTCCCAGCTCACCATTGGCCTCACTACCACTAGCCAGCAGCAGGAAGTCGGGTCACTCAGCCTCCTCAGGTCCTCTGGCTTCACCTGATAAGCAAGTTTTCTGGAATAAATCCTGCTTTATCCCATGAGAATTTGTGTTCCTACGTATCTCCATCACCATAGAAGCCCAGGACTCCTGGTCTTTAATTATCCCCCATCTCTAATCTCTGCACTGCTCTACACAGTCATTACTTTGGGTTTCATCTTGCATTCCTTCCAAGCCCCTGAAACCCTTCCCCTCTGCCTTCTGGTACCCATGGACCACTGTCAGCAGCTGTGGCCCCTTCCCCACATCCTCAATATCTTATCACCATTTCCTCCATTCTTATGCCCCAAGAACACAACTCTCTTGCTATATTTTGGGGGCTGTATTTTTCTCCCACATCCCACATACCTATGGGCAGAGGAAGTGAGGCAGGGGCAGTGTCCTCTCTGTTTGCTAGGATTTCTTCTAGATCTTTTGTCTTCCTTCCTCTTTCTCAAATGAGGGTTCCTCCAAAGACTTCCTAATCTCCTACCCTTCCTGGAGACTGTCATCTTTGTTTTTGTTCGTTTTTCGAGACAGAATCTCACTCTGTCACCCTGGGTAGAATGCATGGCATCATCATAGCTCACAGGAGCCTCAAACTCTTGGGTTCAAGTGATTCTCTTGCCTTAGTCTCCTGAATACCTGACACTACAGGTATCTGTCACAACACCTGGCTAATTTTTCTATTTTTAGTAAAGACGGGATCTCACTCTTGCCCAGGCTAGTCTCTAAGTCCTGAGCTCAAGGGATCCTCCCCACCTAGATTTCTCAGAGTACTAGGATTACAGGCATGAGCCACTGTGCCCAGCTGAGACTGTCATCTTTGGATCACCTTTGTTAGTGCACTCCACTCACTGAAGATGACAACAGGTGTATAACTGTCTCCCCTCCACTCCTGAATCTTGAGAATGTACTTGGCAACATCTTTATTAACATGAACACACCACCCTGGATTTGCTGTCCCTGGAGCACCTTACTTCCAAGGATCTGGTCCTCCACCCTAGCTCAGTCCCCCATTCCTCTGGCTGTACCATTGACCTATAGATCATTATTAACTACATCAGTTTTGAAATCTTAATTTCCATCATCCCACTCTTTGATCCCATCCCCTTTACTTCCATCTTATCCCTCTGCTACTCTGACACTACCAAGGCTCTGTCCTTACTTAGGCCTCTAGTCTGTTGCCCCTACTCTTTTTCTCTCCATGCATTTCTCTAGCGTCTGCCCCATTTCTCTGCTTTCCTTCATAGCAAGACTTTTCACAAAAGATTTCTACACTCCATGACTCTGCTTCTTCACAGCCATCCTCACCTCTAGCTCCCCAGTAGGCTCCCCTCTCACTGAAATTTCCATTGTCAAAGGCCACCAATGACCCCACATAGCCAATCCCAACCATCTGTCTTTGCTTTCTCTCAGCTATATTAGCTATAGCTGAACACATTCTTTTAGCTTCTGGCTTTCCTCTCCTTTCTCTGCTTGTTCCTTCTTCGGTTCTTTGTTGGCTCCTCCTCTGAATGTAAGAGCTCAGTCTTAGATGCTGTCATCTTCTCTACTTATACTTTCTCAGTAGATGATCTCATCAAGCCCCATGGGTTTAAACCCCATACGTATGCCCATGACTTCCCAAATTTGTATCTCCCCTAAATCTCATGTTTATGTATCTAACATCCTGGTTTGGTGGTAGTAAATCAAGGATTCTTTTGTAACCACAGTGTATTTGAGATGCCTAGACAGACACCCAAGTGGAGATATGGAGGAACCATGCATTAGAGGTTATCAGGAAGAGCCTGACACTTTCGCTGAAGTCCAGATTGGTAAATCTAATTACCTACTTAACATTCACTTCTGTCTGTGATCACCAGCCTAGCTTAGACACCACCATCTCTCATCTAGACGGGTGCAATACTCCTCCCTACTTCTAACCTTATCCCTTAATAATCCATATTCCCTGTAGCAGTCAGGATGATCTTTCTAAAACACAAATTCAGTCATATCCTCAAACATGTTTAAAACCCTTTAATGGCTTTTCATTACACTTAGAATAAAACTCAAACCCTGACTTACAGGGCCTTCCATGGTAATCTCTTTCTGTCTCTCCTGCTTCAGCTCTTAACCTGCTTTTCTACCATGTTCATTTCTGATTTCTCTCTCAACCCCTTCCCCAAGATCTTCACACACTGGGCTGGGTCTTTCTTGTCAATTAGGTCTTGGTCCAAGCTTTCCCTTCTCACTGAGGCCTTCCCTGACCACTCAATCTAAAATAGGCCCCTCTAATATCAGAATTACATAAGCCTGGTTTATTTTCCTCATAGCTTCTACCATAGTCTGGGATTATCTTGTTAACTTATGTTTTACTTGTTTATTGTTCACCCCTTCCTCTGGCTAGACAATAAGGTCTATGAAAACAAGGACTTTAGGCTGTTCACTGCTATATCTTCATTACCTCAAAATAGTGCCTAGCACATAGCCGGTGCTTCATTAATGTTCACTGAAATAACAAATATGCACATGTATGTCTTCATTCAGATGAGTTTTCAGGGGGACCTCCTGTGTGGATAGAGGACCTGCTCAGTTTTGACAGGCACATGTGTGAATGGTGGTGGGGGCTGTACACGTGTGAGGAGGAGGAGATGAAGGGGTTGGGATGCAAGGCTTCAGCAGCACTGAGAAGCCAGTGCTGGGCGGGCTAGACAGGCAGCTGAAGAGAGTTCGCTTCCCCTCCATTGACTGCATTAATGCCAGGCATTTGGAATGAGGCAGGCTGGGTAATGGGTTGTAATTCAGTCCAGGTTTCACACAGATTCATCGCTGAGAGAGTGAGGAAGGACAAGAAAGACAGATGGGGAGAAAGACAGGCATCCCCTAGAGCCAGTACCAGGGTCAGCTCCAGGCAGCAGGGGTAAGGACACACTTCAGCTGAGGACTATAGCCGTGCCCTCTGCCATATAGGTTCTCTGTACTCATGGCACCCTTGTCTGGGCTTGGGGTCTTTGGGACAGGGTCATCTCTTCCTACCGATATCATCTTTCCTCTCTCGGGGGTAGGCCAGGCTGAGGTGTAGGAGTGGGGGTGAGAGAATACCATGCTTCTTTCTTGTAGTGTGGTCTTGGGCAAATTATTTCTTCCATCTGTGCCTCAGTCTCCCAGTCTATAAAAAGGCCACGATAATTGCTATCCCAAAGGGTTTTTGTGAATATTTAAGCAAGAGAAGGTGTGTGAAACTGGCTACTGGTGGCTGAACGCGTAGGGGGTTCAGATGGGCTGGGTTACTTGAGGCCTGCCAGGCCTTCTCCTTTCCAAGTGTTCTCTCCTTGAGGCACATTTTTCTTCTTCATGCTGGCTTTGCTTTAGAATAATATAATTTTAGGAAAATAGTCACATTAGGTGGCAAGCTGCACATGTGTCAAGTATAGAGCTTCACATTTTGATGAGGATTGGATGCTCTGTGGCTAGCTACTGCAAGCCAGGTAGGAATTAACAAGTCCTCTTTCCATTATGGAGGATGCTGGCAAGCAAACATGGGCAGGAAGGCAGACAAGGAGAGGACATAGATAGGGGAGTCCAACTACCCAGATTTAAGTTGTGGCTCTATCATCCTGGCCTTGGATCTGTGGGTCACTTCTCAGTTTCCTCAGCCTATACCATGGAGCTATAAACACTGAAATGAGGTAGAAGGCATGAAAGTGCCTGGCCTTAGTAGGTGCTCAGTTGATGGTAGCTCTTTTCCCCTGTTACAGCTTCAGAGGGTTCTGTAGGATGGAGGATGAAGTTTGTGGCAGAACATGGACGCACTTTGGATTCCAGGAAGAAGGGCACAAATATTTGTGATTAGCCTCCCTGGGGAAGCAGAGAACAGAGTTTAATCCAGGGCTGGGTGGGGAGGAGCTGCCAAAGGAATCAAAGCCCAAGGAAGAAACCGGACTGGCCCAAGGTCATGGATTCTGGCTGAAACAAGAATAGAACCTAGACTATCTTCTTCTCAGCTATGCTTAGAGGGTTATGTCATTGTCATGTGTCTCCATAAGCAATGGCCATGGGCCATGACAGTTCTGAGAGCCAGGAGGTCAAGGGCCATGAGGGATGGAGGTGTGATCTAAGGAGGAATGCTTTGGTGTTTTTAGTCTTGAAGGAGGTGGCCTACTTCTCTGAGGGCTGGGAGGGGGAAGCACCCCTTTGAGTCTAGGTTGGAGTTCAGGATACTCCTAGGCAGGAAGCTCTCAGTTCCCCCTCTTAGTCCAGGCTGCTGCTCTTCCTGGGCCCCAAGTACCTCCTCTAAGTGTCCCCTGCTTAGTTCCAGAGGCCTGGGGAGGGGGAGATCAGGGTGACAGCTGCTGGGCCATGGGCTGGTGGACGCCAGTGTGGGGATGGGAGTGGGGCCATCAGCCTAGAAGAGGGCCAGTGGGCAGGAGCATGGAGAGGAAGTTCACAGTCTGCAGCAAATGGATTTCAAGGCCTTGTTAAGTGGAAAAGCCTCCAGGAACGTGGCAGAGAAAGGCCCCTGTCTTTGGAGAAGGGACTGTGGGGCCAGGGTGGGGGTGTCTTGGCAGGAGGAAGCTGAGCTGCGTGCCTCATGTGTGATGGGAGGAGGTGGGGGAGGGTAGATGGAGTAGCTGAGTGGGGCTGGAGCTTTGGGATTGATGTCTAGGTGGGGGTGGGCCCCAGTCACAGCTCAAGTTCTAAAATTCAGGAACCCCAGGATTCAGTCTTGGTTTTCAGAGACTGTGTGAACTCAGGGATGACAAGAGAGAAGATTGATGTGTGTCTCTCAGTCCCCAGGCACATCTATCTACCCCCCACAGTGGCACCCAGGCCTGGGATCACAGGGGATCTAGAGGGGTAAGTCAGAAATGATTCCTGCCCTCCCAGAGTTCATGGTCTGGTAGAATGAATGATCATTCTCATGTATGCAGCACTTTATATTCCTATTCAGTGGTATATCACATGTCTGGGAGGCAATCAGGGCAGGATGGAGAAACTGAGGCTCAAAGAAGGGAGGTGATTACCTAAGTCACATAGTGGCAGAGATAGAAAGACTCAGTCTCCTTCTGCTCTTGCCTTCCTGGGCAACCCATAAGCCCCCATAATCCCTCCCTGAGCCCTCAGTTTTCTGTTTTTGTAGGTGACTCTCAGAGATAGGTGCCACATGGGATGGCTCCGGCCAAGTGATGTCTTTGCTAAAGGGGCATGTCTAGATGCCCCATTCTTGGCCTGGACAGTGTGCAGACAGCCATATAGCCTTTCTCTTCTATTGGCCTCAGTTATTCTGACATCCTTCTCAGCCCTAGGAGTCACAGTGGAGAGGGGCAATGGAGACAGAAAGGTAGTGACCAGGCTGTGCAGGCAGCTTAGCAGAGGAGGAGGAGCCTCAGGCTCCTTTCCCAGCCAGGCCCCCTGCCCTTTTCCTGGCCTGGCCCCAGGCACAGGGCCCAGCCAACTGTCCCAGGGTGGGTAGGCTAGCTGCTTTAGCAAATGTGTTTGCGGTTAAGGGCCGCTCCCGAAAGCAGAGAAGCATTGCACAAGGGAGGGGGGCATAGGGATTGAAGACAGACCAGACTCTGGTTCCTAGCCTTAGCTAGGGAAATCAGAACCAGGCTGGACTTCTGGCCCTGGCTCCCTCTACAACCTCCCTCACTGTCTCTCCCAGCCTCTCTGGCTGGGAGAGACTGGAGGAGGCCAGACCTCAACGGTGCAGCGAGCTTAGAGGGTTAACACCCTGCTTGCTCAGGAGGGGCTGCCTTTGGGTATCAAATGGTGAGGTCTCAAGTGGGCTCTGGTGGGCAAGGGGCAGCATGGAAAACATTCCTACATCCTCCCTCTGACCCTAAGTAACTCTCCTTTCTCTTCCTCTTAGCCCCCAAGGTGGACAAAGCAGATGAGGGGGACAGACCTCAGCCCAGGTCATGCAGCAGACGCCATCCAACCTAGAATAGGGAGAGAAAATCATTGTCTTCCACCTTTGTTTCCCCTCAAATGGTGGGGGGCTGGCAGGAAAGATGCTAAATGCCCTAAAATCTGCCAGGAGCCTGCTAGGACCTGACATTTAAGATTTCATCCAGAGCCAAGCCAGTCTGTTGTGGAAGGGGCAGGGGTGGTGCACAGGGTGAATTAAAGATAGGGAGACATAGGAGAAAGCACAGAGTGAAGAGGGGTTAGGGCAGGCACCTTGCAGTACAGTGCATCTTGAGATGATAGTGCAGTGACCATACGGATGAAGATAACAATGATAAGATAACAAGAATAATAACTACCTATTATCTCACACTGACTAGGCACCCAGCATTTAGATTGGAGAATTGAGGCTGAGAAAAATGAAGTCATTGTCAGAGTCCACACTCCAGTGAAGGGCAAAGCACTATAGGAATCCAAAGAGGGAGAGGTGAGAGTCCCACAAGTCTTCTGGCACTAGCTCTGGCACTTACTCAAGTTGTGTGCTTCTATCTAGGAGATGATTTCTTCCCATGTCAGCTTGGCCAACTCCTATGTATCCTTCAAGAGCCAGCTTAACAGTTCTGGCTCACCAAGCCTTGCCCCTCTTCTACAGATGTGGCTTGTTCCGCTGTGTCCCCATAGCCCGCTTCCTATCCTTGCCATATTGCTCCCCAGATATTCAGCACATAGAGGCCTGGGACTGGCCCCAAGAAGCCTCTTGGTGACTGTGACTGTCAGCCTCCTTTCTTGTCACACAATTAGGATGATTTTTTAATCTTTGTCTGAAACATGGAGCATCTTAGTGACGTCAAAGCCTTATAAACACAGGCATTGACATCAGACAGACCAGGGTTCCAAAGCTGCTTCTGCTACTCTCTGGATCGTAATGTCAGTGTGGTGGGAGCTGTGTCTAATGTGTTCATTGCTGCTGAGTCCAAAGCACCTGACACGGCGCAGGCACTCAGCTGGCCAAGGTTTGAGATATGATCCCCTCAGCCAGACTCACAGGGATGATGGGAAAATTCAAAGTTGGTGCTCCACAAAGCTCCCCTTAAGCCTGCCCTAACCTTCTGAGCCACAGGCAGTCAAACAAAAGGTTTCTTTCTCCAGAGAGAATCTAGGAGGTGAAGTGAAGGGAAACTCACAGCATCTCACCACATGCCACCCAGAGCCTCTCCCTGCCATGTCCATTGCAGGCTGCTGTATCAGGTTGAGCCTTCTTACTTCCTGTGGCAGAAGAAGTGTATTATTCTTCAACAAAGCTGACAGCAGCTTGGGGAAGGGGGCTGCTGTTTGTGGCTTTGGTGGGCTGTGGGGCCCTATGCTCAGCATGCTGGGAGCTCCAGGCTGTAGGGCAGGGTCCTGGTGAGAAGAGAAGCAGAGAGGCCCAAGGGGAGAGCTGATTCTGGAGCCCTCGTCCATTCTCACGTTTAAGTGAACAGAGCAGCTAAAATGTGGCCAGCCTTTTGCAAAGCATGTGTTTTCTTGACTGGGGTCCTGCAAGGATCTCCATTCAATAGATGGAGAGGACAAGGACCAGAGAGGTTCAGGTGCTTCCTCAGGACTACTGACCAAGTAAACCTTAGGATTTTACCCCAAGTGTGTTGGATTCTAGCACCCTTGCGCTTCAGCTTCAAAGGGACCAGACCCGCCAGACACTGGAAGCTGAGCCTCATCTGGGGACAGGAATGCACAGGCATCAGCAGGCCATGTGGGGGGCCACTTTCTGTAGCCTGAAGGATGAGAAGGGTATGATAATTGGGAGAAGGTGCAAGAGTAGTAGATGGATTGGAGTGGGTTCAGAGGCAGGCAACAAAAATGATTAAGGGAAAGGAGGAATTAATTTATAAAATAATATTAGGACAGCAGTACTGCCTTGCTTACCTACAGGACAGCTTGAGTGTGGTCTGGTGGGCTTTGGGTGAGGGGTGGCAGTAAAGGGTGGGGAATCCCACTAACTCAGAGGAGTTCACCAGTCCTGGAGCCCAGGCTGGGAGACCTCACTGACCTGGACCATGGCTTGTCAAGATGACTGCAAGGATCCCGGAGGACCCAGCAGCTTCAGCAACTAGGGCAGCCCCAGGAAGCACTTTGGGCCTTCCTCCCTGCTTCTGTGGAATGACAGGAAGGCTTATCTGAACAGCCTGCAGAAGCTCATAAAGATACCTCACAATAGCTTTGAGGGGGATCTTTCCTTTCATTGTAGAGATGAGGAACTGAAACTCAAAGAGGGGAGTGACCTACCCAAGGTCATACAAGGAATAATGGAGATCATATCCAAATCCAGGGCTCTGTCCCACCACTGTCCACAGTCATTCCTCTGTTCAGACTCTCCAGGGCAGGATGCCAGCCATTTTCCTGCTTTCAGGGTGGGTAACTCTCCTATGACTATAATGGAAGGCCTATCTATAGATTCCCATGTGCATTTCTCTCTGATCTTAACTATTACATTTCTGGGAAGTTCTTTCTTATGTTTAAGCATAACCTTTCTTGCTGCCTTTCCACTCCTATTTTCTGTTGATGGGGTGCTGGGGAGAGATGATGAAGGAGGAGAAAAAGGAGGAGGAAGTCATTCCTTAGTTATTGCACCTTACAATGTGTCAGGGACTCTTCATGTTGTTTTCACCCATTTGCAGAGGTCAAACTGGATTTCAATGTTATTTAAATGTAGATCTTATTATTCCCATGTCACAGGTAAGAAACTGAGGTTCAGTACGGGGAAATGATTAGACCAAGACTCACCAAGTAAATGATAAAACTGGGATTTCAACTCAGGCTGCTCAAGCCATCCCATATGCCTGGTGAGCCCATATGCATAATAATCCATGAAGAGAGAAACAGAGGCCCTCAGTGATTTAGTCAGCAGTTTGCGGAGGGACTCCCAGAAGGCCTTGTAATGTGAAGTGGTGATAAATGTACAGGAATATCTATGGGAGAAAAAAAGAGGAATGTGAGTGAGGGAGGGGCCCAGGTGGCATTAGGGTCTGGGGCCTGGGTGCTGATGCAGATGCCGCCAGGGGGCCTGGCAGGCAATGGTAGCGCTCACCTTGCCAACCTATGCTCAGGACCCCAGGCATGTTGCTTCCTACCCCGAGCTGAGATTCTGGGCAGAAGGCCTGAGACTGCAAGATTGCAAGACTGTCCTCCAGAGCTGGGAGCTGGGACAGCACAGGGACAATGGCACCCCGAGTTCTGACTTAAAGATGATGTCTGGGTAAGCCCTGCAGGCCTTCCTCACCTGGTGAGCAGAGGTGGGCGAGGCTAGGAAGAAGAGGAGAAGGTGGGAGAGGGGAAGGAAAGGAGTGGTTTGCTTTTTTTTCTCAGGCAGAAATGAGCTCATGTTTTGTCTAATCTAAATTCTGTCAAGCAAGCGAAAAGGAGAGAGACAGAAAGAGAGAGAGAGAAAATGAGAGAAAGAGAGAGAGAGAGAGTGTGTGAGCTGTAGAGTTAATAAAAAATCTGCCAAGCACATGTTCTTTCCAGCTCAGAGACAAACCAAAAGAAAAAAAAAAAAACCAAAAAACCAGGAGAGCTGAAAGGACAGACCAGACGGAGAATGTGTTCTCAGCTCACACAACTTCCTCTTTACTTCAACCAGAGAAAATTCTACCTCCAGTCAATCTCCCTGCTCTGTGACTGTGGGAGGGTGGGAGAGTCTGGCCCCAGGAGAGAGTCCATTCGTCCTCCAGCCCTCCAGTGTTCTTAGTGATTGTGGTTGGGTGCGGGGGGAGTTCAGGGCACAGAACAGAGAGGCCTTAGCCTCTTCTCTTGGAAGGCAGAGATGCCATACTGCTTAGTGAGTAGGGAGGACACCTTCCCAGGCCTCAAGGGAAGCCCAGACAGGCCTTCTTAGAACAAGGTCCCCTGGGAAGTGGGCTGTTATACAAGAGAAACAGGGAGGTCAGCCCTGATGATGAACTAACTTCTACAGGGCCATCTTTGCCTTGTAAGCAAGCAAAACCTTGGGAAAGGTGAGTTCTCATTCGCAGCCCTTCCTCCTCTGCAGTCCCTCCCTGCCCATACCTCTTTCTGCCAGCTTCCCCATGGCTGAAAATGGCTGGCTGTGCAGTGATGGAATGTGGAGCTGTTCCTAGGGGGAGACAGGGAAGTGAGGGGAGCTGAATTGGCCATGCTGAGCAAGATGTTTAGCTACCCGAGCAATAATAGGGCTTTCATGGAGATGGCCAACCTTGGGTTCTGAAGCTATTTTCCACCCGCAACCCTCCTTTCTCCTGCCCTGAGATGCCCCAGCTGAGAATCCTCCTTTGTTGAGCTGAACCCTAGGGGGAGAGGGGCCGGCTTTGTGGAGGGGGCCCCCAGGCCAGACTGACCAGGTTCCCTGTTATCTGGGTGGAGCACATCTGGGCAGTGGAAGGGAAACAGGGCCAAGAGAGCCAGCCCTTCCTTCCCAGAAACCCCCAGGGTACAAGGCCTGCCTCTACTCTTCGGTGCTTAGTTGTGTTTGTAGGTTGGTATTTCCCATGTTCCTCAGTGGGAGGCTCCTTGAGAGGACACAAGGACAAATGGTTTTTCTTTGTCAAGCACTCTCTGGCCAGAGAAGCCTACTCCAGAGTCACCTTTCACGACAGACCGGTAGGCAGACAGACACATGGGCAAGGCTAGGGAGGATCCCAGGCCCTGAGTTTGAGGGTGCCAGTCATGGGGCCCACAAAAACGGCAAAGGAGCTGGACCTGGCAGGGTGGGGGGTAAGGCTGGGGTTTGGCCTGGCTGAGTAGGGTAATGAGATCCAGCTGGGAGGGAGAGGGGCGGGAGGAGGAGGAGAGGAAGAGGAGGAGGAGAAGGAGAGGAGGAGCAGGAAGAGAAGAGGAGGAGAAGGAGGAGGAGAGGAGGAGGGGAGGAGGAGGAGGAGGAGGTTCCTTTATCTCTTGCTACAAGTTCTCAGGCCCCAAGTTTTTTAATTTGTGTTGGATAAACAATATGGGATTGTGTACGCAAAGAAGCTCTAATTATGCCCTGAGGTTGTGTTTCCTTAGAGGAAATGAACTGGGCATGGCATTTGCGGTGGATTGCAGAAATGCACCAGCCCAATAGCTTCCAGATTGCTGCTCAGGCGTGCCATGCTGGGCAGCCCCCTCCGGTGGGGCTGCTCTCTCCATAGCCCCATCTGGGTCTGGAGCCCAGCCTTTACCCTGCCTGACCTGGCCCTGGGAGGGAAGGAGAAGGACTGCTTGTTCTGCAGCCTCACTTCTTCCCTGAGCACTAAGCCACCCCCAACCCCCATCAGCCTCACCTCTGTTTCTACTAGGAACAATCAAAGGTCTAGGATAGGGGCCTTTGAAACAAAGGCTGGAGATGGAGGTGATGACCTCTGCTGCCTCTGCCCCTGGTCACAATCCTTACTGAATTGTGTGTTCTTAAGCAGTTCCCACTGGGAGCCTACAGGTCCCTATGCCATCTCCAAGAACCGCTACCACAGCGGGTACTTCCCCATGGACATTATTTCTGGAGGTAGGTGGGTGCAGGAGCAGTCAGTCTGGAAGCCGGGGCCTCTGTTCCGTGGGGGCCTAACCTCCTGGGAGCAGCTCCCCCAGATCTGCAGCATACAGGGTCTTAGGTATTCTATCCTTTATGTGTAGCTCTCTCTCCTGCCCACCACCAACCTCCTTACCTGTCTCTAATATAGATGGCAGGCTGAGGCTCAGGGTGGTGCCAGGAGTGGCCCCAAGGTCAAATGCAGGTGGCAGGGCTGGGATAAGAATGGAGACCTGGGGTGACCAAGAACTTGAGTGGGACTTGTGAAGAAAAAGATCTATCAGGGAATGAGGAATGGATGGCTGAATGGGCTGAGTAGACATAAGCGTTGCCTCATAGAGGAGTAAAATCAGATCAATACACCCTCTCCTCCAGTACATTCTCCTCTGTTGTCATTGAAGAATCCAAGGCATTCCTAGAGACCAGGTTGGGACACAGTCAGAAGTGGATGAATTGAGTTTTGCTGCTACTTGCTGTGTGCCTGGCCTAGGGCAGCACTGCCTTAAGGAGCTGAGCAGTTGGGAGTATGGGGCATCCTGCCAGAGGTGGTCTCTAGGGTGGTGTCTGGACTTAGGTGGGAGAGATCTTTGTCTTCCACCAAAGGTAAGGTGAAAGGCAGTCAAGCAGGCCCTGGGATGCTTCCCTGGGTGAGCTGCAGGGACAACTGGGCTGGGCTGGACCCAGACAGTAGCTCCTGCACAGACTCTGGGGATGGGCAAGGCGGCCATGAGGGTGGAGGTGGGGAGGTGGCTGGCGGCTGTGGACCTGTACTGCTCCCACTCCAATGGAAGGTTCACTCCAATGTCTCCCTTTTATCTTTTCATTACATACAAATTAGGAGTGCGATTAACTTTATTAAAAGCAAACAAAGCTGGTCAGAGAATGGGGCCTCCAGACAGAGCTGTGGGGGGTTGGGGAGGAGGAACCCAGGAGAGTTGGGGAGGGATGTGGTTGCAGCAGTTAAAAGGGCAAGAGGTGGAGGGCTGGGGGTTGGGGGGGCTTCCCTGCAGGATTCTCCATCCCCAGGGATCCCACCACTTTTATGGCCGTCTACAGCCTTCTGAAGTTATGCCAGCTCGGCCCAGCCTCCAGACAGAATTCCAGACTTTAAGAGCTGGAAGGAATCATAGAGACCATGGAGTCTACCACTGCCCCCACCCCCAGAAACAGACAGGGAAACTGAGGCCCAGAGAGGGGAAGGGATTAGTCCAAGCTCCACTGCTGGTGAGTGGCTGAGGGTGGTGTGATAAGCATTGAAGATTTCTGTTTTAAAAGATGTTGAAGAAAGAATATCCGTACTCTGCCTCACCTCCCCACAGTCTGCAAGGTCTGACCTAACACTCTCTTCCTATAGGTAAACCCAATTTGTTTTGCAGCCTGTAAATGGAGCTTCTGACTCATATTAACCTTCTGTGGACTCCAGAGTGGCCACATCCTGCCCCCTTGGTCTCCTCTTCTGTGATTTTTATCATTTTGAGAGCTCAGGCTGCAACTGCTTTGGGGAATCTTGATCACAATGACGGCCACAATGACCCAGGCATTTGGGCGCCACCTCAAGTTCTTGAAAAGGATTTTCATAGGACTTCATTGTTTCCTCCTAGAAATCATGATTGCTAGGAAAGCAGAATCCACTTGCTTCATTGTTTCATTAATTAACCGATTCAGAAAACATGTATTGAGCACTTACTTTGTGCCCAGCAATGTGTTAAGTGTTGGGGATGCAGTGATGATGACAAGACAGATACAGTCCTTGACTTCATGGAGCTTATGGGGAGAAACTGAGGTTCAGAGGGAACATAGCATGCCATCAATACTATTAGAAATAACAACAAGGTACAGATTAAAAGAATGCCTACACACCCCACCCACACATGCACATGTGCTTCTGCCTTGAGCCATTTTTCACAAATCTGGAAACTGTCAAGGGGCCAAGATGGCAGTGACCCTGCCCCCCTTCTCTTCTCCTCATCTTCTCTGCTACAAGCCTGGGCAGTGTCCTAGTATCTCAAACACCATCTCCAGTGGCCCCTGGTGCCTTCTAGGACTTCACTGATGCAGTGCCACTAGGTTATGTCTGCACTTCCAACTTGCTCACATGTCTCAGCCATAGGTCTCATTACTTCCTAGGTTAAGGGCTATGAATGAATTAATAATTCATTACTCTTACCTGTTCCTGTATTTAATAAGAAGGGAGGGACAGAAAAAACTAAGCACATATGGTGGGGACTGAGGGCTGTGTCATTCAAATCATCAAGGCCTAGGCTACCCAGAACTGATCAATGATCCATGAAAAGAAAGGGACACCCTCTTTGCTTCTTGCTTCTCATTAGTTCCTTCCTGAAGACACCGGCCAGGTGTTGTGGGGTATGGTGGAAGCCTGGGGAATTAGATCCTAGAGCCCTGGGTTCAAGTTGAGTGTTTCCATTTCTCAGCTCTGTGGCCTTTGGCATGTCATTCAAACTCTCTGAGCCACAGTTTCCTCATTTGCAAAATAGGCCTAATAATCCCAACTGCAGAAGGGTGTTGTGGATTTCTGATGAGAGAAGTGGAGCAGTGTGCCTGGCACAATTCCTGGCTCACAGGTGGTACCTAGTGAGTTCTGACTTCCTTCTCCCATCTCTTGAGTTTCCCACCACTCCTTGTCCTGTTGCTCTTGGCACACAGCCTCTTAGTGACCCTAGGATGCAATGGCTGGTAGCAGGGGGATGGACTCTGGCAAGGAAGTGAAATCCAGTCAGTTTATTGAAGTTCCTATTTAATTGTGCCCTCCATGGATATCTTGAATGTTGGCTTCCTCTTTTCCTCCCAGCTCCTCTAGTTCTCCAACCCAAGGGCACTAGGGAAGCCTCCTCACTCCTGCCACCCACTTTTCAAGCTTATAGAAGGTTCATGTGGGCTGATCAGAGAATGGGAGTCCCCACTTTGTATCCTTAGCCCTCCAGAGAAATACAGGAGAATAAAAATTGAAGAATAAAACCTTGGTCATGGTGCAGTGGGTCTGGAGTGGATGTTAATTGGTATGGTTTCTCTCCCAGCCCCATGTTCATGATAATTTAGCAGGGGAATAAAGGTTAATACCCATGTGTTAGGTTGGATTAATGGAGGTTTTTTTGAAGCTGAGCAAAGACCCCATCTCCTTCTGTCACCTTCATCCCCAGCCTCTTCTCAGCCAGGTGCCACACATAATTCTGCTACCAAAGGACAAGAATCTCAAAGAGCTTCTTAGAGGACATCTTATCTCCTTGCCTCTGTACATGATGACCTCTGCTTGGCCCAGCCCATGCCAGAGTTTCCTCTCTTCCAGAAATCTGTGGAGAAAGAGATGTCCTAGGTACCTTTGTTTACCCATTTCCATTTGTCTAAAAAGCCAGCTGGCAGGAAAGGCTTTCTTGTCAAATATGAATCCTTCCTGTTTCCCCCTTCACTTATCCCCTGGAGTGCTCTCAGGCCTGCTCTGAGGCTATGTGGCCTAGGGTGAAAGACTTTCTTGGCACTGTGCCCCCTTTTTTCCCCCTGGACCTTGAGGAGCTGGACTAGATGACCTCAGTGGGTCCTATGGCCTCTGATAGCCTGTAGCTCTAGGATTCTCAGGGAATAGGAGCTGGCCAGGAACCTTTCAGTGCTGAGCCTTATTGGTGGAAGCATGGCCCAGAGGCTGCAAATCCCTGGCACATCCTCTAGGATCTGTACTATCACGCCAGAAATGCCCCCTGAAATCTCACTTTGGGCATCTGGAATTTGATTTCTGGCTCTGTTACAGCTGTTTGACTATAGCTCTGTCCCTCCAACCTCAGTTTCCCTACCTATAAAAAAGGGAGTGTCGGTGGGACAAGCTGGTCTCTAAGGCTGCCTCTAGCTTTGTGGCTCTTGGCCAGAGGGACAGAGGTTTGATACCTCTTCAGGTGATGCCTGAGCAGCCCCTGCCTTTAGAGGGGTAGGGAAAAGGGCAAGTAGAGCCAGTTGGCTGGGCTGGGGCTGGGCAAAGAGCAGAGGAGGGTTGAGGGTAGCTAGCAGTAGGCAGATTTGAAAGAAGATAGAAGGTGGAAAGGCAGGCAGGGAGGAGGCAGGAAGAAAGAGGAGAGAGAAATGGGAGGGAGGGAGCAGGAGGCAGGGAAGGGAAAGAATAAACAC
This sequence comes from Galago senegalensis, assembly GCA_963575145.1. NCBI lineage: Eukaryota > Metazoa > Chordata > Mammalia > Primates > Galagidae > Galago > Galago senegalensis. The sequence continues at coordinate 33,353 of CAUYTI010030618.1, read as the reverse complement.
ATAATCAGGGTTACTGTGTTTCCTGTGCAGCTGGAGTCATCTTTTGCTTTTCATAAACTCAGCTGTGGCTTCGTCACTCCATTTGGATGGGTGGCTATTCCTCCTGATGCCACCCACCTGAGACCTGAATGGGGCAGGAAGTAGGCACTGAGGCCTAGGTGTCTGAGACCCTTTGCGTGGGGCTACCCACCAACAGGACATGCTCAGCTGGCCTGGGAGCCATCCGTTCTTCAGAGGCAACCTGATGGGGAGCAGAGAATAAGGGCACTTGGAGTGAGATAGGCTTGGGCTGGATTTACAGCTCAGCCACTTACAGGGTGAAGGGTTCTGCACTTGTTTTTTTTTTTTTTTTTTTGTTTGTTTGTTTTTTTGAGACAGAGCCTCAAGCTGTCACCCTGAGGGTAGAGGCTATAACATCACAGCTCACAGCAACCTCTAACTCCTAGGCTCAAGCGAGTCTCCTGCCTCCGCCTCCCAAGTAGCTGGGACTACAGGCGCCCGCCACAACGCCCCGCTGTTTTTTGGTTGCAGTGGTCATTGTTGGTTGGCAGTCCAGGTTGGATTCGAACCCTCCAGCTCAGGTGTATGTGGCTGGCGCCTTAGCTGCTTGAGCCACAGGCGCCAAGCCGGGTTCTGCACTTGTTTTTCCCCTCTCTAACCTTGCCTTCACATCTGCAAATGGGGCTGATATCTTCTCAGATTCTTGCGTCTTATGGATATGGTAAAAGAGAAGTTGGCTGTGAAAGCCCCAGCCCATTCCTAACCAAGTGGCTGTTCAATGGCTGGGGTTTCTCACTATCTCCTGACTGCTGCTCTCTCCTGGCTGTCTAAGCTGGCCTCAATCTGGTAGCTTTCTTAGCCTCATCCATCCTCTCTGGCTTTCAGAGAGGTGGAGAGTCAGACAGGCTCAAAATGACTTTTGGAGGGAGGCTGTGGAAAGTGATGCCTCCCCTTGCTCCCAAGCCTCCTAGAACTCTTCTTCCCAAACTACCCACTACAGGTTTTGGGGAAAGGAGAGGTGGAGAGAAGAGACAAATGCTACCCTGCACCTGAACATTCCTGTGAGGGCAGCTGGAGCCAGACACTTAAATGTGGGGTCCAGTCTTTAGATTCCCTAAACTCCTGATCTTATATGGAAAACTGGACAGCCTGGTGCATTGATCTGAGGTGATGATCCTGAGTGTTTATTAGGTTCTCCGAGAGGTTTCTGAAAAGTCAACATAAATTACCAATTGTTAAGCACTCATTGTATACCAAGGACCATCTTAAGTGCTTTATAGCTCTTATCTTAATCCTTAGATAGCCCTTAGAAGGAGGTGGAGGAAGCAAGGTATACAGATGGCCATCCAGCTGGTAATAGGTCAGGCCAGGATTTGAATCTAGGCTTTCCTTACACAATAGCCCAAGCTTAGCCACTATGCTCCACTACCACCAAAGAGCTACAGGGTGGGCTCAGCTCAAAGCACCATTAATTCATCCATTCATTTATTCATCTAACCTTCAACTCTTTTGAATACCTTCTTGTGTTCTAAGAACTGTGCCAGGTGTGGAAGTACCATCCATCCTTCTTGTATTCCTCCAGACAGTCCTGGATGAGTTTGAGAAGTCATCTAAGATAAGAGTGTCAGGCAGAACTGGAAAGGTGGCCAGAGCCTGAAGAATCTTATATAGCCCAGGCCTGAAAGAGCCAAACGGTCAGGGCCAGCCTTGCACCAACAGGAGGGTCTTTCCGCTCAAGGACAAACCTCAAGCTCAGAATGAGGTAAGATGGTCCTTGCCTTCCTGGAAGTACAGGAATTGAGGTTATGCCCCCAAGGCACCCTTCAAGACTGAGAATTCTGGAAGTTAGTAGGTAATTTATGAAGCAGTAGGGCATAATGCTTAAGAGTGTGAATTGTCTGGGATCAAATCCTGGCTCTGCCATTTACCAGCTATGTAACCTTGGGAAAATGGATTAATTTCTCTGAACTTTAGTTTTTCCATCTGCATAATGGGTATAATAGTGATGCCTACCTAAGTGGCTGTTGTGAGTATTAAATGGGTTAATATCTGTTTAATGCTTGGAAGAGTACACCCAACAGATGTCTATGGATGCTGGTTGCTCCTTGGCTCCACCCATTGCCTCATGTAGGCCCTCCTTCAAGAGGAAATCAACACATTAGGATCTTGACTGAGGAAGGGTCAGGAGAAAGAGTGACCTAGGATGAGCCAGTGACTCAACTTCTACATGATCCCAGAGAAATCATTCTAAATACAAGTCACTCTTCTGCTCATAGTCTTGCCATGGCTCCTGTTATCTGCAGGATAAATTCCACCTCCTTCACAGGACCCATGCATACCCATTCTCACCATCTGTGCCATGCCCAGATCTCTTATCTTTTACCATTTGTACTTTTGATGCCAAGGTTTTGCCACATCCAGCATTACTGTTGAAACATGCTTCTGCTCTCCCATCCATTTCATCATGGTGCCCAATTTATCTAGAATACCTTTCCCCTGGTTCCCTGCCTGTCAAATTTCCATTAATCCATCACAGGACATCCTTACTGGAATGGAAATTCCAAGAGGGCATGAACTTTCTTCTTGGTCACTGCTGCACCCCCAATACCTGGAACCATCTCTGGTGCATAGTAGGTGCTCAATAGTCTCTGAATTTTGACTGCATACATGAGTCAAGTTTAAACAGCACTTCCTCTGTGAAGCAGCCCATGCTTGTGCCATGCTTTTGGTGCTAGTGCCATGCTTTTCCATCCCTGTCAGAGTGGACAACTTGCTCACCTTACCTTCCCACTGCTCTTGGTGCCACTTGAAGCCAGAAACCTCAGCTGAAGCATCTTAGGATTTCTGGTACTCTCTTTCCTGGCTATACTTCTCTTAGACTCACCACTTGGGAGGTTCTACACTATGTGTATGCTCTGGACTGGACCTGGTTCATATCGGTCAGAGTCTGGGGCAGGGCATTTCCCAAACTCCCCACATTATGAGCCTAATGGGTGGGGGGGTGGAGAACTGCTAGAGCAAGTGTTCTGTGACTGCCTCTCCATCAGATGGCTTTGAGCCAACCCCTCAGGGAAACACTATTGGCTCAAAGGGACTCCAGGAAGGGTCTCTGAAGAAGTTGGGTCTCTAACCAGGCCCAGCATAAAGAAGAACACAGAGAAATCCTTGCTCTCCCCCTAGGACAAGGGGAATGAGTGATACCTCCACATCACTGCCTGGCATCTCTTGTGTCCTTAGACTCAAGTATGACTAAGCCAGGTAGTCCTTGACATGTCTAGTTTGAGCCAGTCAGTCTGCCTTCACAGCAGACTCAGAGGGACTGAGAGTTAGAGGGGATGAACGATTGACCAAAAGAGGCATAGTGTCAGTTGGTAAGCCCTTGGAGTCTGCCTGACCAGCTTAGTGAGCACCACCTGGGCACCAGGACCAGCACCCTGGAGCAGAGAAAGAGAATAATACAAACACATGTCATTCTATGCCAGGCCCTATGCACATGCATTGTTCTACTCCATTCTCCCAACAATCCTATGAAAGATATTATCATTCCCATTTTGCAGATGAAGAAACTGAAGCTCATATAAGTTAAACCCCTGCTTCAGGTGCCACAATCATTAAGTGCCAAAGTCCCGATTTGAACCCAAACTTGAATACTTAGTGACCAGTCTAGATTAAAGCTGTGACTAAAAGGCTAAGGCCACAGCCCCTTTTGTGTCATTTACTCTCTGTGTGACATTTGGCAAGTCTTGCCTCCTCTCAGGACCTCAGTTTCCCATCCATTGAGTGGGAATGGGACAGTAGGGGGTTTTAGTGTTAGACCTGTCTGGTTTCTAACTTTTTTTTTTCCATCTGTGACAGCAGCAGGTTCTGTGGACAAGGCAAAGAAACCAACTATTCTCAGTTTCTTCACTGAGGGGAATAGCTTTGCTTGGGGTGGTCTCAGGCAGGGCTCAGAGGAACACTTGCCTCTCACCTCAGGCCCTGCGGGACAGCAAAGCTATACACAGCTAATCATTATATCTACTCCTTAGTGTCAAATGCTATTCAGAGCACTTTGCAAACAATCTGTTTAATCATTGGGCAGTCCTATGGTATGTGTGCTACCATCATCATCCTCATTTTGCAGATGAGACAATGAGGCCTGGACTGGCAGCTAGTAAGTGTTACAGCCACAATTCAAATGGCAGCCACCTTGCCCAGGAGGCCGTATCTGAAGCATCATGTTGTTTATTTATGTGCCAGGCACTGTGCTTAGTACTTTCCATGAAGGATGGATGGGCAAGGGGAAGATGAGACCTCATTCTGCATCCTGAGGCCTCAGAGGTGAGTTAGCCTTGGCCTTGGACATAGGCCTTTCAGCCTTTCCTTTCCCTGTGTATCAAGGAACTTTATATCTGTCTGGGAGTAGGGGGAGAAGAGACCCCCTAGCAGGACAGTAGGCTCAAGGTCACGTGAACTAGGCCCACAGGAGAGTCTGAATGTGGGCAGACCTTGGCACCCTCATGTCTAGTCACCTAGGTAGTGCTTCTCTGGGGCAGTCATGCCTCAGTGGCTTCCCAGCATGCTCATTCAGAATTGCTGCCACTCAGTGTGGGACATGGCAAAAGAGTAGAGCCACGCCTTTCCTCCAGCAGTGACTATAGAAGAAAGAGGACAGCAAAGCCACGTGGTTTAACTGGGCCCAGCCTGAGGCCCACAAGCCAGCAGATTCTGGCTCTTTAAAGTGACTGTAAGTGGATAAGAGCTGTGTCTGCCCTTGCCACCCCCATCCCATCTCCTCATACCCTGCAGGAGAGGAGTCAGGCCAAGTTCTTAAGGGCTCCCCTTGCACAGACTTGATCCCCAGGCTGGGCTATCAGCCTCTGTTGTGTGCCCTCTTAGCAGTCTGCACTCCCCTTCAGAGTAAACATCCTAACTGTAACTAAAGCATATTTCAGTATTAGTCACTGAATGTTTGTTCCCCTTACAAACTAGATTAAATCCTCCATGAGGGCAGCAATGATGTTTGCCTCCTTTGCCACTGTGCCTCAGAACACAGCACTGGGCTTAGCATGTAATAGGTGTCCAAGAAAAATGTGTTGAATGAATGTCTCCCAGCCCATTAGTATCTACCCCTAAAGTTTGAAAAAGACAGCCCCCCACATTTGGCCCTACAGCCAAATTGGAGAGGTCAGTCAGCCTGTACTCCCTGTTTCTTTCAGACCCCACCACAAGGGCCCAGTTAGCTATGGCCTCCTCTATTTCTCTCCTCATCCTCCTTTTCCTGTGCTCCCAGGTCAGCCAGGAACCTGCCAATGCACACCAGCAAGAGAAAAGGTGTACTGTAGGGCCAAGACAGCACTGGCTGCCCAGGCCCCAACCGCCCCAGCAGGCCAGTGTTTGTGGTCCTGGGGCCTGGCCTGGGAGGGGCAGAGAAGTGCACACTAGTGCCTTAACAGGACTCCCTAGGAGACAAAGGTCTCTGGGCGGGGGGTTGGAGGCCCAGGAGGAGGAAGTCATGAGTCACATTACAGAGGGATATAGGGACACAGGCATGATACCTTGTAAAGGCAAAAGAAAAAACATGAACATTAATGCTCTATTTTATAAGCTAGGTGGTAACATCTCAGATACTCATCCTATTACTATTCTTTAGGCTGGGTGGAAACATATAAACTCTTCATATATATACATACACATATATAACACATGTAATTTTTAAAATGTTAAGGCAATCTTGTCATTAAACACACAGTTTTCCAGAAGTCAAGACCGTCTTGGGTTAATTTTCCAGCTTTGCCACTTGCTAGATGCCTGACCTTGGGCTGAATACTCAACTTCCCTTTATCCCAGTTTCCTCAGAAATAAAATGGGGTTAATAATTGTGCCTACCTCTAAGGCTGTCGGGAAGAATAATTCTGTTAATGCACATGAAGAGCAGAGAACAGCCTCTGGCATACAGTAGGCATACAGTAAGCGTTAGGTAATGTCAGTGCACATGTTCTCAAATACATTAAAATGTATTCACACAGTTACAAAAAGCTCTGGAGCTAGGCGTGGAAAAATGGCAGCAGATGATAAACCAAAAATGTAAATAGGGTAGTGGGATGTGGGAAATGGATTTTTTTTCTTCCTTATACTTTTCCGTACCTCCAAAATTTTCTGCAATAAGCTTGATTAACTTTTGCAAACAAGAAAAAAAAAACTCTCAAAGTTTCATCTGTGTATAGTGGCTTCATCAACATTAAATCGTCAAAACCGTAAATGCAAACACATTTAAGAGGGGCAGCTCTTGTTAGGCCCGGGGGATGTCTGCTGAGGGGAGCTGAGAAGGCGCAGGGCCCAGTGCAGAAACCCCTTTGCTCTACCGCCTGAGTCTCCCCTAGCCTCAGATACCCTGAGGTTGCGTTGCACCCCTATGCTGTGGTGCTCCTCCCCCAACCCAACCCCCATCAAGCCACGTGTCCTATGGAGCCCTGGCAAAGAGGCTGGCAGAGGAGGGACTGAGCTCTGGAGGGCCTCTGAGAAGCCAAGATCATTTCATTCCTCCTTCCTCTCCTGTCAGTTGTAGGAGATGGCATTAGTACCAGCTCAGTGAAGCCCCAGCTGCTTTTGAGCTGCTGCTTTCTAGCTTCTGAGCGTGAGGAGGGTGGCAGTCCCAATTGCATCCAGAGTAGGAGATGGAGGTGAGGGCAGGGAATCATATTAGGGGAGGGGGACTAGGCCAGCTGCTGAGAGGTAGCTGAGGAGGCTGACAGGAGGGAAAAGCAGACATGGATTTCTGTCCTACTCCTGAATTAGAGCTAGGGAAGTGAGGGAGCTGGGATCTGGGCTGGATCAGTGCCAGGGCCCTAGGACCACTGGGTTTTCAGATCAGTCCTGCTCCGCCTGCCCAGCTGGGCCACTCACAAGCAAGGAGCCACATGGATGCTAGAGAAGGCAGCTTTGTCAGCGCCTAGATGGGTGGGAAGATGGGTCAGATGGAACCAGGGCCCCACTACCATCACCCTCAGCCCCTCATTTGACCTGACTCATCACCATCTGATGTTACATTAGATATTTGTTGTTTACTCCCTCTCTCCTCCTAAAAAGAATAGCTCTTGGAGGCAGGGACTTTGTCTCTTCTGCTCACCACAGCACCCCAAGGCCCCAGAACAGTGTCTGACACATAGTAGGTACTTAATAAATCTTTTTGGAGTGAATGAGTGAATGGCCCATGCTTCCTCCCTGACCTGGGCTTATGAGGTGGGTAGGGCAAGCAGGAACTGGCCTTATTTTGGTAGATGAGAAAGCGGGGGTTCAAAGAGGTTAAAGGACTTGCTTCACGTCATACAGCTAGGAAATGACAGCTCTTACATTTAAACCCAGGGGTCACAAACTCTTTGAAAGAAATAAAGTGGGTTGGCTGTCTGGCAGGTGCCACATGGAACTCTGTGGGTACACGTACTACAAAGATCAAGAACTGGACTTGAGATAGCCATGCTGAGTGAGTCCTGGGATGGCACTGGGGTACATCTCCCCACTGCTGGTGACACTAATTTATGAATAGACTGGAGATTTTCATCACTTGGGGCCTTTGAAGGTCCTTACTCTACTGAGGGTGATCTGGTCCACCTGTTCCTACAGACTAGGCCTCAGTGTTCCAAGGTATGAAATGGGCAGAGAGCATGGGAATAGCGTTTAACCTCTGGCTGGCTGATCAGACTGCATGGGAACTCCTCTGATGACTGGGTTACAGCTCAGACTGGTGAAAGAAAGTCAGCCAAGGGACTGACTGCGGGTTGGCAGGGGCAGAAAGTATGGAGATGGCTCCAAAGTCCAGAGATAGGCTGGAATAAGTCACTGCTAAGCCCCTCTGCACGTACTGGGACCTGGTCTCCCTTCCATGCACTGCTGAGTGATCTGACCATCCTGGAGGGCCACCATGCCAGTCTCTGCAGGGCAGAGGGGATTGGACAGGGTGGAAGAGAGGCACCTGTCCCTTTTCCCATGATACAAAGAATGTCCTGGTCTGTCTGCCCTCCCAGGAAGTGAGTAAATGGGCTTTGGACCTCTCCTCACATCTTATAACACTTTGGCTGAGATGGAGAATTCTTTCCTCTGGGTGTCAAGCAGATGTTTCACCTAACCAAGTCATGTATCATTCTCAGGCTCCCTTAGAGCAGAGCCTGTCACTTTCCTTTCCAGTGGAAAGCCCAGGGCTCTCTGGGACTGTTCTACTGCTAGGATATAGGACACACACACACACTCTTTATTCTGGAACCTAAAAGCTCACCTCCCTAAGACCTGTGAGGCTTTGGAGTCTCATCACGTTGAGCCACTGGCATAGGGCAGGGGTGCTGGCTGTTGGCTGAGTGGGCACAGCTTCTGCCTTATAGGGTCCAGAGGAGGAGATGTGGTTACCGCCTCCCAGGTTGCTAAGTAAAGACATTCTGCTTAGTAAAGTATCATAAGGATGGAAAAACAAGTATCCAATGCACTCAATACTAATATGAAATCAATTGATAAATAACTATATGCCCACACCGGAGAAAACCACAATTGAATTCAAATGGCCAGGAGAGGGGAGGAGGGAAAGGAGAGAAGGGAGAGGGATGGTGATTGGTAAGCTCTCATCTAAGGTGCACAGTGTAAGGATATACAGCATATCCCCTGGGTGAGAGGCTCAACTATAACTCGAACTTTACCTTAGAAACACAAACAATGTAACCTAATCATGTGCACGCTCATATTAATCTGAAATTTTAAAAAGTGTATGAACTATGATGGCCAGGAGGGAAGCACTCTCGAGATGGCATTGTCTGATCTATGCCTTCAAAGGAGAGCTGAGATGGGGTGGTCTGCCAGACCTCACTTGGCTTACCTCGACCAGTAGGGAGGGCTTGGAAGGTAGGAAGAGGCTTCCTCAGGGGCCATGAGGGTCTCTCCCTGGGCTTAGGCAGGTGGCAGCCATGAAGGCTTTGACTTCTTGTCCAGCAGTCTGGCTTTCTGGGACCCAGCTGGCTGGGAAGGGGCAGGGGTTGGAACTTGGGGCCAATTAACCTATGGTGGCCAGAAGAAACATGTTTGAATGGTGCAGAGGCATCAGCAAGAGTGAAGACAGATCAAGGAGGAAAGAGGAGTAGAGTGGGCACCACAATGCCCTTCTTGGCCCAACTACACCCTGGGAAACTGAGAACCCAAGGAAAAAGGGGAAGGGCTAAACTAGGGTTTTGGAATCCTTCCACCCAGCTATGGATGAGCTCTGGTGCTATGCTGGAGTCCCCCTGGACAGCAGTGTTTGGGACAAAGCTTCCTGACTGTTGGGCCCAAAGGATTACAGGTCTGCTGGGGCATTCTCTGTCTCACACCTCAGTCTCCCCTACCCCACTTTGCCATACAAATAGTGTTGTCTTTCCTCTGTGTGCACTAAGTGAAAAAGGTTGGGAAGGGAGAGACAAAGGCAATGGGAGGGAGTGGGACCCTAGGGTGGGCCTGGTCATAGCTGGAATGCCTCAGGCCCATCCCCTGACTCTCACTCTCTGATGTCTGCTTCCTCATCCTTCCTACCCCTTCCTGTGCCCTTTTGGCCCTCTATCTTATGCTGATTTTCTCTGCATTTGTTTCTCTCACTCTTTTTTTTTTTTTGGTCTGTTTCTTGGTCTCTTTGCCTCTAGGCCTTTCCCTGTTGCATCTCTCAGTCTCTTACCATCTTTGTTCTTCTGTGTCCTTTTCTCTTTCCCAGGATCCTTCTCCCTGTTTTTGGTTCTCACTGTCTCTCTGGCCCTGGTCCAACCCTATTTCTCTCTGTCTCTCCCTCTGTGTCTCTGTCCCTCTACCTCTTTTTTTTTTTTGAGATGGATCCTCAAGCTATCCCCCTGGGTAGAATGCCATGCATCACAGCCCACAGCAACCTCCAACTCCTGGGCTCAAGCGAGTCTCCGGCCTCAGCCTCCCAAGTAGCTGGGACCACAGGCACCCGCCACAACGCCTGGCCATTTTTTGGTTGCAGCCATCATTGTTGTTTGGCGGGCCCGGGCTGGGGATTCCAACACACCACCTTGGGTGTACGTGGCTGGCACCTTAGCCACTTGAGCCACAGGCGCCGAGCCATCCCTCTACCTCTTATACCTTCTCTGCCTTCAACTCTGAGTGTGTGAGACCTGCTCTGCTCTGTCCCCTGGGCCTGGGTAACAGCTCCTGGAAGCTGAAACCTGGGTGGCAACTCCCACTTTCCCCTCACAGGATAAAATGGATGCACAAACTGCAGGGCTCCATGGCCAAACAGGGTCACTCATGACTGCCTGGCATCCAAGGGCTGGGGCCTGCTACTCCTCTTAGGGGAAGGGGAAGGGACATAGGCACAGAGAGGCACAATCCCCATGGCAGATCATGTCATCATGTTCTTCAAATCTTCCCTGGGCCACCTCCTTCGGTCCAGCTCATTCCCATGCTGAGATCCTTGGGCAGTGGCACAAATTTCACATCTGAGTTCTAAATCCTAGTTCTACATCTACTGACTGAACTTGTGGTGCCGTAATTCTCTGAACACTTCCTTCAGGCTAGTGTTCACCCTAAGGCTTAACCCAAAGGCTTCACCCTAAGGCTTAACCCAAAAGGTGGTTTTGAACATTAAAGAGGATGATGTTTGGAAGGCACAAGCACTGTGCATGCACCTAGGAGGGGTTGACTGGGTAGTACACGCCTCCCTCTCCTCCCTTCCTTCCCCTTCTTGCTCAGTTGGGACGATGAGCCTAAAGATTGCTGGGTGTCTGTGGATAAATTAATGAGACTTGCTGGGCCTTTCCTCCATCCCTTAATCTTCCAGAGAAGGTAAGTCAGGGTGGAAGGGACAGGGGCTGTGGTGGTAGAGATGGTGGCAGCAGGATGGGAGCAGAGCCCACATGAAGGTTGAGTTGGGTTGGCAGCTGTGGGGGTGGTGAGTAGCCCTGCCTCCGAGAACCTGTGCTGTACCTCCAAAGAGGCTTTGAGTCATGGACAAACTTCTATAGTTCTGCTTCCCTCATCCTTCAGCCACAGACACACTTAGAATTTCCAAAGTTTGGTTTTTCCTATTTTTCATTGCTGTGAGTTTCAGAAATGCTCACTGCCAGTGCCAGCCTATGAAGGCAATTTCTTCCTCATGGAATTTGTGGTTAGTGCTGGTGGGCCTTTGAAAAATACCTAGGTCAGTCCTCCTCTTTGGCCCCCACAGTCTGACAAATGGGACTGGGAGGCCTGAAGAGAGGGAGTGACTGGCTATAGGGCCCACTGCAAAGTCAATGACAAGGGTGGACCTCAAATCAGGCCTCTTGACTCCTGGCCCTGCACTTATCCCAAGCGCACCCCTGCTTGTTGGCTCGCTCAAGCTCTCTGTTCTCTCACCTCTCCGTCTGTCTATCACCATCTGTCTTTCTCTCTCCCTCCCTCACTATGTAATGTATTCTTCATTCCCCAACAAGAGTCTGAGCAGTTGGGACTCTCGCTAATTGGAATTTCTTTTCTCAGTGCCCCCTGTCCCATGCTGCCAAAGGTGAGTGGCCTGCTGGCTGGGCCTGCATGTGGGGATTCTGTCTTCCCTGGAGTAGTCTCCTACTCGCCCCCTCAGCCAGACAGTGCTGGCATCAGATCAAGTCACCAAGCAGCCAAGCCCAACCCCACATATCTCTGGGGTCTTCCTGAGATAGGACATCAGTAGCTCCTCCTCCCATCTGCCCACCTGCCTGCCCACGCGAAGTCTAAAGCAGAACTAGAACTGGCACTGACTTTGGTAAAGGGGTAAAATTTGTAGATGCTCCCTATCCAGGGAAATTCTGAGTTAAAGACAGGAATTCATACATTCAAGGCCTGGCTTCTGGGCATACTCCCCAGCCTCTGCCCTTAATTGGAGTAGGCTAGAGGAGAGACAGACTGGGAGGCTGGGCCAGGCCTGGGCTTCCTCCCAACCAAGCCCAGGCTCTGCTCTCATAAGTCCTGCCATAACTCTAAGCAGCAGGGTCAGTGGGTGGGACAAACATCCATCTGTCCCCTACTAAGAGCCAGGTGGGAGCTCCTGCCTAGAGTCACACAGGTGGCATATACAGCACATGGTCAGACATTCTGATGTCAGCTCGACACACATACCTTGTGTCAGAGAGGATGGGGAAGGGTTTTCAGTCAGGCACTTTTCCAGTGGGACTGCCCTGCCCTGGCATCTGGAAGGAGAGCCCTGGGCAAAGCATAGCCTTGGAGTAGACAGTTCTCCATTTAAATCCAAGTTGTAATGTTCTTGTGGATGACCTTGGCCAAGTTACTTAACCTCCCTAAGCCTCAGTTTCTCTATCTGCCAATGACCTGTCCCCTTACTGTTCAAGGCTCTAGGGGAAAGTGCCTACTAAGTACATACAATCAGAGAATGTGTTGGGGGAAGGAACTCCCACAGAGGCTGCTGTGTAATGAGGCGGTGAGCGAGTGGAGAGAGTAGCAGCGGATTTGGAGTTAGCTGACTGGAAATTCAGTGAGTCAGCAGCAGGACGTGGTGGCCCAAAGAACTCCTGCATTAACTGATGGCAGGGTGGGGGGGCATCTTTCCTGTTCACTGGTGTCCAGGGTCTCTATGGAGGTGGGGTGGCTGGGTAGTGGCCAAATGTATACCTGTTTGAAGGAAAGAGAGCAGGCTACAGAGGAGACTGACTCCTTGAGGTCCCCAGCCCTGTCACCCACCTATACAACATCATAATACGGGTTGGCAAAAAGCACCTATTTTGTGGGCATGCAGCCTCCCATCAAGGAATGTGGCCTGGTGAGTGCAGCATGTGCTGGATTTCAGCTTCCACTGGTACCTTATTGAGGTGCCCTGGTGGCTGTCTTAAAGTCCCCACTATTTTATTACCTGAACTTTTATTCATCTAAAAAACACTTATTGAGCTCTTACTAGGTATCATATGTTGGTACTCTTCTCAGTACTGAGGAAAGGCCTCAGGAGCTTGGTCTGGAGAAGAGAGGGTTATAGCATGTCTATAAATTTCTTTGACTAAAGGCTTCCTGGACTCTTGTTCAGATCAAGCTTCTAATCAATGGATACTTATTAAGTCTCCACAAGAAGCCTGCTCCAGGGTTACTGTAGACTTGCTACAGGCCCTAGTATGAGTTACTTTTCCTTCCTAGGCCTCAGTTTCTCTATCTGGGTATGAAGCCACCAGGCTAGATGAGCTGTAAGGAATCTCTCCTAGCTTGTTAAATCCTGCATAGTGTCCAGGTGGAAAGGTGAACAGACATTGACCATGTGGCCCAGGGTGAGAGTCTGGCCTAGGGAATCTCACTGGTAATTTCCGGCCTGAGACTCAGTCAGCTTCCCAACTTCCCTTTCCACCCCCTCCAATAGTCAAGCTCAGGCCACATTAGTCTCACCCTCCCTATAGCCCACATGGCTTTTCTAAGCCACATGGCTCAGGCTATCCACTGGGCCTTGAGTGCCATCTCCTTTCTCTGCCTTGTGAAGTCCCATTCAACATGGTTTTTGCAGAGAGGACTTAAGAGACAGAGGGAGGGGTTTAGACTAGGTGTCTTCTACCTCCCTTTCATCCTGGAGTATATTATATTTGCCAAAGAACTCCAGGAAGGGGCTTCTGCTATGGAGGGGATTCTGGAGGCTGAAGTATGCAAGCCCCAGGCACATTGCTCTAGGCTCTGGGGATTTTCCTATTGTCACCACAATAGAGTTTTCTCCCTGAGAGCCTGCCTCTGCAGGCATTTCAGAACATGGGCTCTGCTATGGTCTTAATGTATGTGTTCCTCCAAATTCATATATTGAACCCTAATCTCCAGTGCAATACTATTAAGAGATAGGGCAGTTGGAGGGTGATTAGGTCATGGTAACTGCACCTGCATGAATGGGATAAGTGCCCCTAGAAGAGACCACATGGCTCAGGTGAGAGTCTGGCCTAGAGAATCTGGGTGCAGCATTTGAAGGAGCCTTTTTGCTCTTCCACTATGTGAGGATCCAGTTAGAAGGTACCATCTTGGAAGCAGAGAACAAGCCTTCATCAGACACTGAATGTGCTGGTGCCTTGATCTTAGACTTTTCAGAGTCCAGAACCATAAGCAATTAATTTCTATTATTCCATCTTAAAAGCTTCTCTTGATTTGCAAAGCAAAGTGTCATCCTTTCTTTGCTTTGGAAGCTTTTCCAGTTATTTTCCACTTAGAATGTCTCTGGAAGTCCCTCCTCTGTAATTCTGCCCCTTTTTGCTCTCTCTGGGTCCTTTGTGCTGTCATCCACACATCCTGGGCCCCTAAGTCCCATGCAGGTAGCATCAGCAGAGCCCTCACATGCTTAGTAAGCTCTACCTCCATAAAACTTGGGGCTCTCAGGCTTGATAAGTCTAGCATGAAGTATTAAGAGGAGCCACCATCATCCCTCCAAGGCCCATGTCCCCAAGGAGTGAACTGATCCCTTCTGGGGCTCTATTTTTTGCTCTTCTTTTCTCCCTTTGGTGCAGTTGACTCTCACCCTTGTTTTCCAAGCAGGGGACTTCTCATCAGAGCTAGATGACATAAGGCTTAAGAACATAGACCTTTGAGTCTGGGACATCTGAGTTCTACTCCCAGCTCTGCCATTTGCTACATGGAAGACCTGGGCATCTGGCTTGGCTTCTCTGATCCTCACTTTACTCACCTGCAAAATGAGGGTGATGTTCATAGTACCCCTCTCAGGATGCTGTGAAGATTCAAATGAATTGTGCACAATGATTGCTTGCCACGTAGCAAGTGCTTGACTTTTTTAAAAAAGTGCTTCCTCTTTAAAAAAGCATTTTCTGAAATGCCAGGTATATTGTGGTTACTCAGTAAAATATTCATTGAATTAAGGTTTGGTTCTGAGCAAAAATCAAGGCATAGTCACCTTTGGTCAGAGACCTTGGTAGATACTCAGTATGGCCCCACAGTTTTTCTTCTTTGTCTGTCCCATAGTAGCCTTCTCACTCTCTCTCTGTCACCTGCCTCCTAACTGGAGGTCTGGCAGGAGATGCTGAAAAGGCCTTGTGGGCAGGGTGAAAAAAAATGGCCCCTGTGAAGGTCTGGGTCCCTGGGGTGCTTGTGGTATTAGTGGTATTTAATGCAAGATGGGAGATCAGGAGCCCTGGGGCGTAAATGGGTATGAAAGCTTAGGTAGCAAGGCTCTAACATGAGGCTGACTTGAACTCAGGTCCATTATTGCCATTTGTTGTATGAGTGACCAAAGACTCTCTCTGCTCTGTGAAATAGGGATGATGGTGCCTGCTCTGCTCACTACATAGGCTAGAGGTAAGAGTGCAATGAGATAGCAGAATTGTATGGAAGGGCTAGAGTGTGGGACCCACGTGCTCTGGGTCTAGAAAAATTGGAACTCTGAACACCTTTTACACAAGGCAGCAGAGTAAAGAGGAGAGTGTGGACCTGGGCTAAATGTTAGCTCTGTAACTTCTTGGCTGGGTGACCTTGGGCAAGTCACTAAACCTCTATGAGTTTCTGTCTCCCCATTTGCACAATGCTCACACAGCTTCTGAAGATTCTCCTATCAGGCATCTGTCACTCTTAGAATGTTGTTTCTCCTTTTCTGGCTCAAACCCAAGTCTTAAATGGAATGAGAGAGAGCCCAGCACTGAGAAGGCCCTGGAGACCACTTGTCCCCTATTCTGGGTGCCTGGGGCACAAGGCCCTGCCCTCATGGAGATCATGCTCTAGTGGAGGAGACAGAAGCTCAGATTGTGCTATGTGCTATGAGAGCATAAAGCCAAGGAGGAGAATAATAGGGGAGGAGGAATTCAGTTGAGTGGTAACCAATTCTTCTCATTTGACAGTTGGGCGATAGAGGAACAGAATAACCCAATGTCACCCAGCAAGGTTCTGGTAAAACTGGGAACACATCTCAGAGGTCTACAGCATCATGCTACTCACTGAACCAAGCTGTCTCCAGGAGCTCCTGAAACTCTCTCCCTCACCGTGTCCTGCTCTTATGCCTTCACAGGGGCCCTCTGGCCTCTCAACACTTTCTATCTTGTCTGGGGCAACAGAGGATATTGGGATGACCTAAACTCCAGCCAGGGCCTGGGCTCTCTTGGGTCCCTGTGTATTTGTGGGGAGGAGGATTAGGACTCTGGGCAGTTGGAATATGTTGGAGGCCAGGTACTTGCATGGACAAATGGTGTCTGTCAAAACACTAGCTGCTGACAGCTCTACTGTGGGGGCCAACAATGCTTCACAGGCCAGATGTTGGCCTCACCCACCTCACTTCTGCAGCAGTGGATTTCTAAAGAACCTCACAGCTCATTTTAGAGAAACACAAGATTGCAGGGTTGGAAGGGGGCTGGAAGGGCCACCCAGTCCAAGCCATGGGAAGCTGGCAGGCTCAGTCCTATGCCTCCAAGGTTGTCTGGACAGCAGGGGTCACTCCTGGGCTGAGAGTGTTCCAAGGAAGGTGAGGATATGGCTGCCCTGGTCAAAGGTCTCCATTTTCCTTCCCAGGAATGAGAACTTAATCCAGGTGTGGAAGCAATGCTGTCACTCCCCCAGCTTTCCCAAGAGGGAGTGAGCTCTTCATTCCTGCAGGTGTGTAAGCAGGGTCTGCACACACAGAGAGGGTGTCAGGCCCTCTGTATAGGCCATTCTGGGATTTGATAGGAGTGGGATCTGTGACCTTCTTTCTGATTCCTGCCAAGTGCACAAGTGCAGACCCCCAAATCTGCTAGTTCTCCTGGGTTCAAGATGTAGGGCACCCCCATACACCCCCACCTCCAGCAGTGGGAGGGTCTGGAACCTGCTTCCTGAAATCCCCCTTAACTGAGTGTACCCAGCTCAATGTCTTGATGGGAAGCTCCCTCCCCACCTCTGACACTTCCACTAATGCATCCTTGCTGGCTGACTGGGAACCGCAGACGGCGCTGTGACATGAGGGGAGATAAGGAGGCTCTCACATTTCTCCCGGCTGGGCTCCTGGGCCGCCAGCATTCACGCTGGCTGATTTCAACATGAAAGGGCCCCTTGAGAAGGAGAGCCCCCCTCCCTTTCCCCCTTCCCTCTGCTAAGCTCCACTCTTCAGCTAACCACTGTCTGAGCTATCCTCCCTCTGGAGCACCCGCTTGCCTGCCTGCCAAGCCTTTCCCCAACTGCTTCAACCTCACCTCAGCTGCCTTTGCCTTCCAGGAAGGGAATCCCCAACCCACTCCCCATAGGGCTGTTGCCAGCACTGTACTAAAGAAGGGAGGTGGGAGGGTGGGTATTGATGTCTCAGCCAGTGACACTGGGTGCAAAAGGTCCAGTCCAGAGATACAGGCCAGTTGACCAACCATAGGCCATATGTTGAACAAAACTCTGAAGGGGGCTGCCCTGAGGAGAGAGGTCTCTCAAACTCAAGTCCAAGGAGAGGCAGAGTATACTGAGGTTCTCTGAGTAATTAAGGGCTAAACTCTCAGGTCTCTTCCCTGGCTCTTTTTCTTAACTGCCATAGGCAAGCACCCTTCAAAAGTACACTGAAACCTCTCCCGTTTCTGCCACTAAAGACCTTCCAGGTTTTTGCCCTAAATATTTTATGTTGTAACTTTTTAAACCTTTTATTTTGAACTAATTTTAGACTTACAAAAAAGTAGAACAGATTGCTCCTGTACACCCCTCACCTAGCTTCCTCTAATATTAACATCTTACATAACCATGGTACAGTGATCAAAACAGTGGCTCAATACTATTACCTGAACTACAGGTCTTATTGTAATTTCCCATTTTTCCACTGATATCCCTTTTCTGTTTCAGGGCCCTATCCAGGATACCACAGTGCATTTAGTTGTTATTTCCCCTTAAGTCTTGTCCTATTCATGATAGTTCCTCCGTCTTTCTTCATCTTGACACTTTTGAGGACTACTGGTCAGATGTTTTATAGATTGTCCCTCAATTTGAGCTTGCTTAATATTTTCTCATGACTGGAGGGAGGCTGTGATTTATGGCAGCAATATTGCAGACGTGGTGTTGGGTCCCTCTCAGCATACCACATCAAGAGGAAAATGATATCAATATGTCTTATGACTGGTGATGTTGACCTTGATTACTTGATTAAGATGATGTCTGTAGGGCTTATCCACCATGAAGTTAACTCTATTTCCTTTTTTAGTTGATAACTATCCTGAGCAAGATTATACAAGTCCTGTTTTTCCTCTAAGACTCACCCACTAATTGTAGTCTCATTGGTGGACCAATACTTAATACTGTAGTGCTTGACCAGCTGTGATGCCCTAGTTCCCCTTTCCTTTCTATGTGTAGTAATGGGAATTTTACTATAGGCAAAAGCTCTCCCTTTCCCCCCACTTATTTATTTATTTATTCAATTATTAATTTTTGTTAATATGGACCAATTGATATTTTATTCTATGAGTTAAAATCCAGTATAATCTCCCCCCTTGAGAACGTGAAGTATAATTCTCCATTTTTTAGCCATGGGTTGCACATAGTTGCTTTCTTACAAAGAGTATTGTATGGAAGAAGGAAAAAAAGTAACATGGAAACACCTGACAAACACTGCCTTAGACAGGTGATCAAAGTTAGTATTATCAGATAACAGTGTGTACCATGTACTGAGAAGGGCATTTTGGCTCTGGGATATTCCTCCCAGAACCCATTCCCTATTTTGACCATGATAAAAACATCATGGTTTTTCTTTTTGTTTTTGTTTTGTTTTTTTAATTTTATTTTTTATTAAATGATAGCTGTATACATTAATGCAAACATGGGGTACAGTGTAGTGTTTTCATATACTATTTGAAGTACTTTCATCAAGCTGGTTAACATAGATTTCATGTCATTTGCTTAGTCATTGTGTCAAAACATTTATATAGATAGATATAGATATAGATAGATATATAGACAGATATATAGATATAGACAGATATATAGGTGATCTTTCCGGTCACCCTCCCACCACCCGGCCACCCTTTCTCCCTCCCCTTCCCCACCCCGTCCCCATGGTTTTTCAAATCCAAATCGAGGGACATTCTACAAAATGCCCAACCAGTTTGACTTTCCCCAAACTGTCAAAGTCATCCAAAGCAAGGAAAGTCTAGGAAACCTAAAAATACATAACCCCTAAATGTAATGTGGTGTCCTGGATGGGATGCTGGGATAGGTAAAGGTCATTAAGTAAAAGCTAAGGGAATTTAAATAAAGCATGAACTTTAGTAAATAATAATGTATCAATATTCGTTCATTAATTGTAACAAATGTGTCTACTAACATGAGATGTTAACAACAGGTGAAATTGGATGTAGGGTATGTGAGAATTCTCTGTATTAGCTTTGCACCTTTCCTATAAATCTAAAACTGTGTGAAAATAAAAAGAAATAACTAAAACTCCAACACCATCATTATTTATTTTCTGCTCAAATTGTTCTTATTTCAGCAATTGGGACCTCCTTCAGGTTGTCTCCTATGTTCTGACAAACCCCCATTTTGTTGTGAGCACTTCCTTAATTTCTGGTACTATAAGATGGTGCAGGCTTATCCTGGACTTTCCCCTGCCCCAGCTCTGATCCAGTCATTTCTCCAAGGAGCCCAAATTCTTTTTATTAGAGGTTGGTATTAGAAGCCAAGATCTTGGTGCTAGGTGTGCTTTTTGCTCCTGGGGTGTCATTGCTTCTAGGCTTTTAGAGCTGATAGAGCTAGGAAATATATGCATATATACCCATCTGTTCTGCTGCAATTTAAAAAACATTATTTACTCTTGTTCTGTCCTCAAGAGATCTACTTCATTTGCTGTGACTGCTTCATTATATTCCTTAGCAGGTATGAAACAAAACCTAACTAGTTCCTTACTGCTGGTTATTCATAGTGTTATATTATACATTTTACTTTACATTATCAAAATGCCATAATCCCTGTGTATACCCATGTACCAAGTGTTTCTCCAGGACAGACACTGAGATGTGAAATTGCTATGCCAAAAGATCTGGGTATCTGCATTGTTGATGGTAGCTGCCAATGTGCCCTCTCCAAGGTAGCTGAACTAAGTGAACCATCCACCAGTTAAATTCTCTAATGTGCCATCAGGGCCTACCCTTCCCCAGCTTCCAGCTCTCTCTGCTCTCCCCTACTTCTAGTCCATCACTCAGTCCCAGAGAACAACTTGCCAGTTTTCTCTTTTGCTTCCAGGTCTCTCTGACTATGCTGTTCCTTCTACATGAGATGCCCTTGCTCTCTTAGCAGCATGATGAACTTCTACTCACTCTTCAAAGCCCATCTCATAGGGCACCTCCTGTGTGGAGTCTTTATGAACTTGCTATCCAGGCAGACAATTGGTATCTCCTTCTTCAGTGCTCTCATAGTTACCCCTGTCTGATCTCACACTGGAAATTTGGGGAAGTGGCTGTCTCTCTCACTATCTTCTCTGTGAATTTTACAGACTAGGCTAGCCCAGCCTGGGCACAGACGAGGTCCCTGGAAGTGCCTGCTGAATGAATGATGAGCTTCCCATTGGCCCTCAGCAGCACATTTTCCATGGGGTTCCTTTTTGGACTTTAACTAAGAATCTGGTCTGAGACCAAAATTTTAAAAAAATTTACATTTTCAAATATAATTCCTGTTATTCCCGTGTGCACACACATATAAACACATACTCAGATGTGTTCCCAAGCCTATGTAGGTGTGTGTGTATAGGGGTGGATGTGAGAGTATGTGTGTGTGTGTAAGAAAGAGAGGAGAGGGGGAGATTAGAGGAAGACAAAAAGAAGTGAGAGAAAAGAAGGAAACATAGGGAGAGAAAGAGAGACATGAGGAGATGAGACTGTAGAAGTGAGAATTACCCAGGTATCCAAGAGGCTGCTAAGGTCAGCCCCTTTAAATGAAAGTACTATAGCTGCTGGCATCTGTCCATGTGCCATTACCCCTGTGGCTGAGGAGGACCAATTTGAAGGGCTGCAGCTCGGAAGAAAAAAAAAATTGCTGACAATAAAAGCAAATGCCAAGCAAGCTGCTCTGGGAAAGTCAAAGCCACTGGGATCTCACCCACTGCCCTGTCCCCTGTCCCAAACCTGCATAATGTGGCATTTGGAGTCTTCCAGCCAGCTCCCCAGTTGTCCTAAGCAGAAACCTGGGGGCCATCTTTTGCATCTCTCTCTCCTTCACTTAGTCAATACACAAAATGAGTCTTCAATACATCACTAGTCCCTCTGCTTCTCTCAGCTCCACTGCTGCCACCCGAGGACAGTCACCCATCATCTCTCAGCACTACTAGTACAACAGCAATAGCCTCCTCATTAGTCTCCCTGCTTCCAATTCTGTTGCTTCTAACTCAGCAGATACCAGGAATCAGAATGTTCATTCTATAAAGCAAATCTGATTTTGTCACACTCCTGAAACTACATGGTCTACAGACTCAAGTTCAAACTATATTTGAGGCAGTGCTCATAGCTCAGAAGCAGGTCAGCATATGGTCCCTGTAGGCTAGGCACTGGGATAGAAAGGGGAACCACACAATTTCTGCCCTTAGAGGGGCATGCTGTAGCTTTCAGACCAGCTAACTGTTTTCATTCAGTAGGCAGGACTAGTCCCTCACTCCCTCACAGGACATAGTCCCTCACAGGACATAGTATAGACCTTAACCACTATTCCAAGACTTAGACTACAGGTTTTGTTAGTAGCCCACTCTTATCTGGAGCTCATGGCCTATCACAGGGCCTAGTGTGTAGCAGAGGGCTTCATCAGTATCAAGAGATTGGGTGAAGGATGTAGAATGAATGGATGGATGGATATATGGATGGATGGATAGATGAATGAAAAATGGACGGATGTTTTGAGGCTCGGAAAGTATGGCATCCCAAATGACTACTACATGCTGAACTGAAGAAGCCTCAAGTTCTCTAACCTTCCCACCCCCCTACTGTTTCTCTCAAAGCATAGAATTCTAGGAAGTTCTTTTATCTACCAAAGAATAAAACAATTACCTCTAATCCATTCCCTGAGCTGTCATTAACTGAACCCATATCTCAGGAAAGAAGGCTAAAGTTTGTCCACAAACCTGGACAGACTTGTGTCGCAACTCATTGTTCATACTGTAGGCTGAATAGCCTTTGTCCCAGACTGTTGCATGTTCTCCAAGCCCACTGAATTCTCTCTTGCAATCATTTATTGCCCCTCAACAGAAGCCCTCTTCTCTCCACTTCCCATAACCTGTTTGGCCATAATCTAAGCCCTCATTTTTTTCTATAACCTCAAGATGATATATAAGCTTCTGTAATCTACTGGGGGGTTGAGTTTCCCATTTATACATGTTAAATAAACTTGTATACCTTTTCTATAATTAATCTGCTTTTTGTGAGTTGATTTTTCAGCTAATCTGTGAAGATTCCCTTTGTCCCTACAGATAGATGGGCAGATGGATGAATAGATGGATGGAGAATAGATGGATAGATGGGTGGATGGATAAATGAATGGATGGACAGATAGGTAAACAGGTAGACTGAATGGAAGGATGTACAGGTGGACAGGTTGAATGAGTCAAACAAGCTATAACAGAATAGATTGAGATTAATCATGGAATGTCACTAAAGTATAAAATAGTGGGGGAAGAAACAGAAGCTGTCTAAGGTCACACCTCTGACGGTAATCCTGAAAACCAAGGGTAACTATCACTCCCACTTTACAGCTGAGCAAATAGTTCAAAGACATGAAATGATTTGAGGTCCCATAGTCATCAATGAGACAAGGATGGAAGCCTAGACCTGCTTGGCTCCAAAGCTCATGTTCTTTCCTGAATCATCCATCAAAAATAGTATGGGGTACCCCATTGTGTCAGCCTAAGTGGTAAAGGTTGAATATGAATTTTATGCTAGATGGGCCCAAATTTAAGCCTAACTTTTTAATGTTTGCAATCCTTCATTTCTTTAAAAAGTATTTTGAGAGTACCCACTGTGTGTGTGTGCGCGTGTGTGTGAAATTATAAAGAGTTGGACATATGTGAACTTGAACCATTTTCAAACTCCCTGAATTCTCTGTGCATCAGTTTCCTCATCTGTGAAATAAGTATAATAGCAAAACCTATTTCACAGGCTTGTTGTAGGTATTAAATGAGCATATGTTTATATGCCCTAACAGAGTACCTCTCTTGGAACCAGGTACTGAGATACAGGATGATCCCTGCCGTTCCCCTCAAGGAGCTGAGTGGAGGAGACAAAAGTCACAGAAGTTGACATATAGTCCATGGAATGTGCTATGGAGGTAATAAAACAAAACCAAGGGGCTATAGAAAGAAGCCCAGAGTGACAAATCTAATTGAGATGGAATGATGGTACAGGGTATGATCTTTCTGAGGGGATGACATCTTAGTTGAAACCTGAAGAGTGAGAAGAAGCCGACCATGTAGAGTGGAGAAAGAAAATACAAAAGTCCTAAGGTGGGAATCAGCTTGGTGAGTTCATGGGACAGTGAAGCAGGCTGGAGCTAAGAGAGGCGGTGAGGACAGAGCAGTAAAAGTCATTGGAAAGGCAGATAGGAGCCAGCTCTTGTGGGCCCTGGACTTTTTTCTAAGTGTCATGGGAAGCCACTGGAGATTTAAAGCCAGAAAGTGACATGACCCGATTTACATTTCAGAAGAATCCTTTAGGCTACTGGGTGGACAGTATATTGTAGGGGCCAAGGGAGGAGCAGGGAGTCCCATGAAGGGGCCCATTGCCAGGTCCAGGAGGGAGAGAACTGGGGTGACAGCAGAGGTAAAGGCTGGGAGACATTCCTACCACATGAGGTATTCTTTGCCTTCTTTCTTTCTTCAGCACTCCACATTCCATCTGTCAGCAAATCCTCTATGAGCCAATCCATTCTCCCCACCTCCCCCATCTCTACTGTGCAGCTACCCTTCTGCCCCTACTTCACCAACATATTCTCTGTACCTGAAGGTTCTAAGCCTGATGGGTCCTGTTAAACCCAAGTCACATCCATTCCATGGCTCCCCATCTCTTTAAGTGAAAGACAAAAGTGATCATGGAGGTCACAAGGTCCCCCAAGATCTGGTCCCTCCTTACCTTCATCCCTGCTCTCTGCTCACTGGACTCTAGCCACACTGGCCTCCTTGAGGTTCTCAAACATTTCTGGCACACGTCTGACTCAGGTCTTTGAACAGACTGTTCTCTCAGTCTATAATGGTCTTCCTGGAGATATCTGCAAGGTTCATCTCCATTCTTCTTTCAGAGCTTTCTCAAATGTTTTTTTCAGTGTGACCTTCCTGACATTGATAGCTAAACCTGCATCCTCCCCTTGGACACCCTGACCCTCTTTCTTCCTGCTTTATTTTTCTCCCATAGCACTTAGCACTATCAACCATTAGATATATTTTACTTATCTTATTTACTTTTTGCCTCCTCTCGCTAGATAATGGGCTCTATAGGAGAGGAGACTTTGTCTATTTGTTTTGTTCATTGATATATCTCAAGCACCTAGAACAGTGCTTGGTGCATAGTAGGTGCTCAGTAGGTGTTGGTTGAGTGGATATAATGTATGGGGAAATGAGACAATAGGAGAAAGTTCTTCTGCATATGTTGTAAAGTAAATACCAAAAAGGGGTGATTATTGATAGTTTTATTATCCTGTGTGTGTGTATAAGAAGCTGTTAGTTTTCTCAGGGTGTAAGGGGATCATTTATAATTTTAATTAACATCCTTCTCAGCAAATATTAACTTGTCAACCTCCTCCTGTGGTGGCTAGTATGGATAGCCTGCTTTAAAGCTTGCCAACTCATCAAGCACTATAATGATATCTGTCATAGCCTTTCCCTCACCCCTATTGCATGTGTGTGTGTGTGTGTGTGTGTGTGTGTGTGTATGCATGTGTGTCCTACTGGTATCTGTCCTTCTTGACCCCACAAGCAACGTCAATGAGCATTTGCATCCATGTTGAGGCAAGGGAGTGTTAAGGCAGTTCCCATCAAGTGGAGTGAATCCTTCTCTGATCTTGCCAGGTTAAGATAGTGAAGATATAGTAATCACAGTTTGAACTCTGAAGCCAGACAGCCCTGGGTTCAAATCCCAGAACTAGAAATCCTAAACTGAGTGACTTGAGCAAATGACTGAACTGTGAGCCAAAGTTGGGTCACCTATACAGAGGGGATCATAATAATCCCCATCTTACGGGCTTGCTGGGAAGGTGGCACAAGCAAGTGGAGGTAGACATGCTTCATGAACTAGAAAGTACCAAATGCAGAAGGCAGATTTTTACTCCTGTCTTAGAACTGGGCCTTGTTGTTCAGATGTTGAGTCTTTCAAATAGAGCAAGTCAGTTTCCCTGAGGTTCTTTTTTTTTTTTTTTTAGAAACAGTCTTACTTTGTCACCCTTGGTAGAGTGTGGTGGCATCACAGCTCACAGCAACCTCCAGCTCTTGGGCTTAGTTGATTCTCTTGCTTCAGCCTCCCAAGAAGCTGAGACAGTAGGCGCCTGCCACAACGCCCGGCTATTTTTTTGTTGCAGTTTGGCCGGGGCTGGGTTTGAACCCACCACCTTTGGTATATGGTGCCGGCGCCCTACTCAGTGAGCCACAGGCGCTGCCCTTCCCTGAGGTTCTTCTGGAGGAGTCAGGAACCAGGCATCAAGAGAGGGAAGTTACTGTTCAGTGAGTTCTCATCAGGCCAGACACAATGCTAGGCACGTTATATGTGTCAGCTTGGCTTGTCTTCAGGGTAATGCTGTGAGCTGAGTACCAATACTACCCATTTTACAAATGAGAAGACTGAGACTTAGAGAGGTAAAATGATTTGCAGAGCTCTGAGTCTGTTGTTATCCCCAGGCCTACATTTTTCTCTGGCACAGAGAGTCTGCCAGATCAGAGGGGGTTGAGAGGTGTCAGGGAGAGATGGGACGGAAGGGTGTGGAAAGGCAGACTCCTACCGCAGGAGCAGCATCCCAGTAGCAATTCAGACAATACCAGAATCCCCAAAGCAATTTTCTAACCCTGGGAAAATGGCCTATAGTTTGGGTTGCCACGCTCAATGTGAAGGCTATAAGAGGGGCACTGTCAGGGCCTCTCTACCCCCCAACCCAAGACATCCTGAATAATTCACAGAATTTCAGCAGCAGTCCTCTGAGGAGCCCTTAGAGATCTCTTCAACCTCAGTTACTCATTTGAATCCCCTGAGGGATTGGACAACCCTCCCCAGGGGGATTATCCAATAATTTTACTATTCAGTAAAACATAGGTAAAAGAAAAAAAACCCTTTGTGGGCTATTATATTCAATTCCCTAGGCTTTTAATTATTTTACTTTTAAAAAGTTGGGGTCCTTTGATTATGATCTAGTGTGCTTCATTGATTTGTATAACCATTTTTGATTCTCAAGGAAACTGTGTTTTAATAGTTTCACGTATATTTTACAAAGGAAGCTACAAGGGAGGCACCAAGCCTCCAGAGATTTGGGTCCAATAGACAGAAGTCTCTGTGGCAAGTGCATCCTGCCAGGGTGGAGGGAGATCTTCTGCAGCCAGGTCATCTCTCCACTTCAGATGGCCTTGAGTGGGGCCATGGGATCTCCAGCCAGTTCCCTCCCTGCCTCAGAGTTGCTTTCACAACCCCCAGTGCTATGAGGAGAAAGGAAGTTGTGAAGCCAGCAAGTCAGCTTAGGGGGCAGGAGCAGAGATGCTGCAGGCCATAAAACATAGAAAGCTGAAGCTCTTGCCCAGCTCAGGTGGGGGAGAGTGGGGCTAGTTTGAGAAGCCATGGAGGATCAGGGCCTGCATACAGGAACCAGGAATGAGGCCTCTCTGTCCCCCACTGGGTCTGGACAGCAGTTATAACAATAGCCACCTTTTTCTCCAAGGCCTTCTTTGAGCCAGGTGATTTGTCCATGCGATAACTGAATTCCTCCAACAGCCCAGGACGCTTATTAGTCTCATGTTACACATATTGCAGGTGAGGTTGCTGAGGCTCAGAAAGGGAAAGCACTTGCCCAAAGTCACACAGCTAATGTAGCAGACTCTGAACTGGAACTCAGGTGGACAGCTCTTAAGCTTCTATTTTTCCACCCCATCAAATGGCCTCTGATAACAACAGCAACACTTACACAGTGCTTCATATGTGCCAGACATTATGCCAAGTGTTCCATACGTGTGTGTGTGTATATATATACACATATGTATATAAACTTGTTTAATCTGAACAATAATACTATGAGGTAATTGAAGTCCAGAGCATTCAAATAACTTGCTCCTAGAGGCCCAAGTTAATACACAGAGTCGAGCCTCAGAATCCATGTTCATCCTCACTGCAATATACAATAGTCATTATAGAGGCTTGGCCCAATCCACACACACACACACACACACAGACACTAACAGCCCCTGTACACCCCACACTCCCACAACTCAGTCTGGGCCCTTGTTCTCCCCCAGGTGGCCATTCAAGGTCATATGGCTTTGGGCAAATCCATCACTACATCCTCACTTCTCTGGGCCTTACTTCCATCCTAGACAGTGTGGTAATTGGACCAGATAATCTTTAAGGAACTCGCACAGCTCTGCAACATCATCAGCCCCAGTCTATCCCTTATGCCTCTGTCTGGGAACTGGGGCCTCAGGACACCTCTCCTCTTACCTCCACCTCTCTCCATTCCTAGGAGTAACTTACTAGGGGTTCATGCCTGAGCTTTGCAAGGGCAGAGATAACTCTGTTTGGCCAGGCCTAGCCCTGGAAAGCTGTATTATATGACAGAGGAGTATAGACACTGTGGCCTACCAAAGTCTAGCCTTGCTAACCCTCAGCCCATCTCCTGGTCTGTCTCCCAGCTTCACGACCCAGTTTCTTGAGCCCTTTTCTTCCAGCTATCCAGTAGCCTACTTCCCTACTCTTCCATCTTCAGCTTTGGCTCATTGTTGCACCTGGAGTCTGGAGCCTGGGGCCAGCAGCTGTCCTGACCATCAGGAGTCTTCCCTTCCCCTGGGTTGCTAACAATGACAGCAGTCACTAACACACAAGAATGTTCTCACTCCCACAAGAGGAACATTCTGGCCACAGCACAAAGAGTACACTCTCCAGCTGAAGAATGGCAAAATACTACCGTGGATACCAGCTTGGCCACATCTTAGATGTTTAGCTTTGGCTCTGTTCCTCAAGCTCTTTGAGCTTTAGCCTCTTCATCTTCACAATGAAAAACATGATTACTATCTGATTGAGCTGCTACAACAGACAACTCTCTCAGACCACAGTGCCTAGTAAAGTAGGAGGTTAATAAAGAGCTTTGATTTCCACATCTGTGTGATCTTAGGCAAGTCAATAAATCTCAATTTCTGAGCTCAGACACAGGTATAGGAATACTTCTTCAGTGAGATTTTTATAAGGAAACAATGAGATAATGAATGTAAAATTCCTAGCATGATGTCTAGAAAATGGTGAGAGATCAAAATACATTATCTTGTACCACCTATCTACATGCACAGAGATGAAACTATTTTTCCTCAAATATATATAAGTGCATAAACTCTATGTGTTTAATAACATCACTATTATGCAAGTCTTTCCGGAGAATAAAAAAAGAAGCAACACTTCTCAACTCTTTTCATGAGGCTAGCCAAATAATTAGGCAAACACTGACATCAAAACTAGACAAGGTATTATAAGAAAAGAACATTTCAGAGCAATCTGTCATGTATATACAGATGCAAAATAAAAAAAACAAAATATTAGGAAATGGAGCTGGAAAATATATTGGAATAATAATTCATCATGACCAAGTGAGGTGTATTCCAAGACTTCAAGGGTGGAAAATCAATGAAGCAAAGAGCTAGTTCTTTGAAGAGATCAATAAAATTGGCAAATCTAGCAAGACTGACAAAGAAAAAAAGAGAGAAGACACAAAGTACCAATATCAGTAATAAAACAGAGTATATTGATACAGACCCTGCGGACATCAAAAGAAGAAAAATAAAATACTTTGAACAACTCTACACTCATAAATTTGACAATGTAGATAAAATAAATCAATTCTTTAAAAGGCACAAACTACCACAACTTACTCAATATGAAATAGATAATTTGGATAGTCTTATAGCTATCAAAGACATTAAATTTGATATTAAAAATCTCCCAAAAATAAATCTCTAGGTCCAGATGGTTTAACTGGATTCTACATAAATCTCTTTCAGAAAATGGAAGAGGAGGCTTGGCGCCTATAGCTCAACCGGCTAAGGCGCCAGCCACGTACACCTAAGGTGGCGGGTTCGAATCCCCAGCCTGGACCCGCCAAACAACAATGACGGCTGCAACCAAAAAAAAATAGCTGGGCATTGTGGCAGGCGCCTGTGGTCCCAGCTACTTGGGAGGCGGAGGCAAGAGACTCGCTTGAGCCCAGGAGTTGGAGGTTGCTGTGAGCTGTAATGCCACGGCACTCTACCCAGGGGGATGGCTTGAGGCTCTGTCTCAAAAAAAAGAAAGGGGTAAAAAGAAAAACAGAATATACTTACTGTGCTTTGAACTTCTTTCCAAAATAATCTAATTAATGCTCTTTAAAAACTTTTTGAGGTACACCTAAGATCCTCTCATGGCACCCAGGTTGAAAATCACTGGCCTGCCTGGGTGCGGTCGCTCGTACCTGTAACCCTACCACTCTGGGAGGCTGAAGCAGGTGGATTGCTTGAGCTCAGGAGCTCAAGACCAGCTTGAGCAAGAGCAAGATCCTGTCTCTAAAACTAGCCAGGTGTTGTGGGAGGTACCTGTAGTCCCAGCTACTCAGGAGGCTGAGGCAAAAGGATCTCTTGAAGCCCAAGAATTTGAGGTTGCTGTGAGGTATGACACCATGGCACTCTACCCAGGGCTTAAGTAAGACTCTGCCAAAAAACCCCAAAAAAACCCAAAACAAACAAACAAACAAACAAACCCCTCACAACAGCAAGATTAGAGAAGACAAAGATGTGTGTTTCATTCACAAATGGATCCTAGTGGGCCTGGCCCAAAGCAGGTGTTCTGTAAATGTGTGTTGACTTAGTCTGACGGATCATTCACCATGCTCTTCTGCTAATCTCAGCTGGCCAGTATTAAAGATTTAAAATGTTTATTTTTTTTAATATGAAACATTTCACAAGTTTGCTTTTCATCCTTTTGCAGGGGCCATGCTAATCTTCTCTGTATCATTCCAATTTTTTTTATTTATTTATTTATTTAGTTTCTGTAGAGACAGTAGAGTCTCACACTCTACCCACAGTAGAGTGTGTGGCATCTCAGCTCATAGCATCCTCCAACTCCTGGGCTTAGGCAATTCTCTTGCCTCAGCCTCCAGAGCAGCTGAGACTACAGGCACCTGCCACAATGCCCAGCTATTTTTTTGTTTGCAATTTGGCTGGGGTGGGGTTCGAACCTGCCACCCTTGGTATATGGGGCCGGCACCCTACCCACCAAGCCACAGGTGCCACCCCCAATTTTAGTATATGTGCTGCTGAAGCAAGCATAAAGATTTAAAAGTTTTAAATTAAACTACCTTTAAATATTAAAACCAAAGGAGCCATGAAGTACAGATATATGCTACTACAACATGGATGAACCTTGAAAACATGTTAAGAGAAAGAAGCCAGCCACAAAAGACAGCACAGTGTGCTGTATGATTTCATTTATATGAAATGTCCGGAATAGGCAAATCCATAGTGATGGAAACTAGATCAGCAGGGGGAAAAGTGGGGAAGTGACTGCAAATGTGAATAGGGTTTTATGGGGGGGTTAATGAAAATATTCTGGAATTAGGTAGTGGTAAGGGTTGTTCAACTTTGTGAATATACTATAAAAATGTGCATTTTCTGATATTAAATTATATCTTAACTTTCTTTCCTGAGACAGAGTCTCTCTCAGTAGAGTGTCACAGCATTGTAGCTCATAGCAACCTCAAACTCTCTGGCTCAAGCAATCCTCCTGCCTTGGCCTCCGGAATAGCTGGAACTATAGGCACCCATCGCTCTTGCTCAGGCTGGTCTTGAACTCCTGATTGCAAGCAATCCATTGCTTTAGACTCCCAGACCACTAGGATTATAGCTGTGAACTACTCTGCCAGGCCTATATCTTTTTTTTTTTAAAAAAAAGACATGAAAAAGTAAAAACAACAGAAGAACCATCTTCCAAAACAGCCTCAGGTGCCAGGCACACAGTAGGCGATGAGGAACCAAGCCCTAATCCCAGGTCGACTTGACTCCTACTTGGATCCATCTTGTTGCTTCCCATTTTCCAATTTCAGGAACTGACGCTAAAAGAGTAGTCATCACTGGGGCAGAGTAAAGACTGCCAGAGCCAGAATTTGAACCCAGGACCAGAATTTGAATCCAGGACTAATGGACCACAAACTCCAAGCTCTCAGCCACTCTGCTTCTCTATAATTAGGGGCAGCAAGCCTCAGAAAGAGGGGGTCACGTTCCCACAGTCACACAGTGTAGAATGGGGGGTTGAATCTTTGCCATGCTGAGCTGGATGCATTAACATAGGACAGAGACGCAGCCTTGGTTAAGATGGGGGTGGACATGATGGGGGGGGTCCCCAAGGACTCAGCCCAGCAGCTGCAAAGCCTCTAGTGTGTTTTCCCTTGGCTGTTCCCCCTCAGATGGCAGGAGACCAGCCCCCCACCCCTCCAAGCATGAGCCTGCAGCTGAGCCAGACCAGCTGGCTGGACCCTGAGGGCGGGGAAGGGGGTGCTGAAATTCCTCCCACTGGCCCCTCCACTAGTAAGGACAACTTGGCAGGTTGCTCAAGAGGACTCTGGGTCACATAGCCCTGGCCTGGGATGTGGGGTTCTAGGGAGGCTGCAGCAGTGGCTGGGGTGGGGATGGGAGAGAGGACACAAGGGATAAAAGGAGATGGCAAGGGAGGAAGGAGAATCCAAATACAAAGAGAGAGAGAGAGAAGAGAGTGAGGGCAGGACAGAGGCATAAGAGAAAGAGATACAGACATGGGGACAGGGAGAGACAGAAATGGGAGAGATAGAAACTAAGAGATGTGAAGAGGCCAGAGGAGGACAGAGAGACAGGCCCAGGATAGGCAGAGGGGAACAGATCACTCCCACATCCCCTCAGACTCCTGCCAGCACCTCCTCCACCCCAGCCTGGCCCCACTCCCTTGGCCTTAGGGGTGGGGCAATGGGCCTTCCAGAGGATCCTCCTCTCCAGCGGCAGCTCCTGAGGCCCAGCTGGGATCCATCTGGGCACTGTGGCCTACTGAGTTACTCCCTGCCTGGGGCTCCCTCTGCTGGGAAAAGGACCCAGGACCCAGGAATCCTGCGCTGAAGCCTGCCTTTGGCACTCATTGCTGGGTAACCCCAGATCAGTCCTTGTTTCTTCTAGGCCTCAGCCTCTCCCATGAACAACTAGGGTCCCATTTCATAGCCTGCAGCACTTTGTTGAGACTGAACCCTGCCTGGGAAGAAAAGAGCCAACTCTACACTCTGGCTAAAGCAGAAGACTCCAAATCTCTCCTCTGAAACCTAAATGGCCAAAAAGAGGAACAAGGATGTTTGAAACTTGCCAGTTATTTAAAAAATGCAAATACATGCACCACAGTGAGAGATCACTTCCCACCCATCAGACCAGGAGGATTGTAAAAGTCCGATGATACTAAGTGTTCCCAAGGACAGGAGGAAACAGGAACTCTCATTCTTGGCTGAGGAGAGGGCATTAATTGGCATTAGGCCCTGGGCAAGAAATCTGGCAAGACCAAGTGAACTGAAGATAAGACTAACTTTTAATGCTATATGAATATTTCATATACAACCTCCCCAAATACATTTTTATTTTATTTTATTTTTGTTTTCTTTTCTTTTCTTTTTGAGACAGAGTCTCACTCTGATGCCCTGGGTAGAGTGCCGTGGCATCATCATAGCTCACAGCAACCTCATAGCTCATGAGCCAAGTGATTCTCTTGCCTCAGCTTCCCAAGTAGGTGGGACTACAGGTGGCCTCCACAACGCCCAGCTCATTATTCTCTTTTTAGTAGAGATGGGTTCTTGATCTTGCTGAGGCTTGTCTTGAACTCCCGAACTCAAACAATCCATGCGCCTCAGCCTCCCAGAGTGCTAGGATTACAGGAATGAGCCACCTTGCCCAGACCCAAAATGCACTTTTTTTTCTTTTTTTTAAAAGACAGAGTCTTACTTTGTCGGCCTTGGTAGAGTGCTATGGCATCATAGCTCACAGCAACCTCAAATTCTTGGGATCAAGCGATCCTCTGTCTCTGTTTATTTTTAGTAGAAATGGGGTCTTATGCTTGCTCAGGGTGGTCTCAAACTCATGAGCTCAGGCAATTCACCCGCCTCAGCCAAAATACATTTTTTTTTTTTTTGAGACAGAGCCTCAAGCTGTCCCCCTGGGTAGAGTGCCGTGGCATTACAGCTCACAGCAACCTCCAACTCCTGGGCTCAAGCGAGTCTCTTGCCTCAGCCTCCCAAGTAGCTGGGACCACAGGTGC
>CAUYTI010030616.1:0-26766 GCA_963575145.1 Galago senegalensis | reverse complement strand
CTCCTGCTGCCAGAGTAATCTCATTAAAAATTCCTTACATTTGGCTCGGTGCCTATAGCCCAACTGGCTAAGGTGCCAGCCGCGTACACCTAAGGTGGCGGGTTCGAATCCCCAGCTGGGACCCGCCAAACAACAATGACGGCTGCAACCAAAAAGTAGCTGGGTGTTGTGGAGGGCGCCTGTGGTCCCAGCTACTTGGGAGGCTGAGGCAAGAGACTTGCTTGAGCCCAGGAGTTGGAGGTTGCTGTGAGCTGTGATGCCATGGCACTCTACCCAGGGGGACAGCTTGAGGCTCTGTCTCAAAAAAAAAAAAAAATTCCTTGCATTCAAAATAAAATCCAAACTACTATCAGGACCTTTTAGGATATTATTGGTACATAGCATATCCATCTCTGTGTTCTCATGTCTGAGTACTTTTTTCTCTGTAAAGGCTTTGACCTTCTTGCTGTTCTCAAACATACCATTTCTTTTCCCAGTCAAAGCCTTTAGTATTTGTTCCCTCTTTTTCTAATGTTCTTTTTCTCATTCTTCTCCCCAAATATTTGTACAGCTCACTTTCATCATTTAGATCTCTGATTCAGATGTTGCCTTCTTAATAGGTATCTTTCCTACTCTCTTGTGTGGTTTGTGTCTTTCCCATTTGAATTAAGTTCATTGAGGATATTGAGTTCATCTTGTTTGTCCCTACATTTCCCAGTCCCTAGAACTGGCTGCTCTACATAGTTCTAAGGGTAGATACTCAGTGAATGGGCTAAGTGAGTGAAGAGGTACCTGCCCACGTGCTCTCAGAATTTGGGGCAGTTTTGCAAATTCTCATAAGCTCTGACTCTTTCATATTAGAATGAGAATGGCAATGGTCTTATTGCTAATTTAGCTTCAAATATTTAATAACCAGGTCTTATTTGAATATAGTGTCAATATTTAACTACAGAAGGGCTCAGTTTATTCCATAATATTTCTGGAAAAGTATATTAACAGAATCAATTATTTAGTGAAGAAGTAAGGTAAAATAATATACATTTCTTTGCAACTCCCTATCACCAGCTACTTTAATGCTCTTCCACAGATGTGTTAAGTATGTAAGGTTCCATTCAAAGATTGTCTTAAATATAAATTTGAGGGGCTTTGGAATTAAATTTATATTCAACTCCTGCCTCTGTAATTAACTAGCTGTGTGACCTTTGGAAAATAATTTCTCTGACCTGCACCATTCTCACCTGCAAAATAGAAATAATAGTACCCATCTCATAGATTTGTAAGAGTTAACTGATACTTGTAAACCATCTAAATGCCTTGCATATTGTAGGTGCTTAACAATAGCAGTTTTTGAAAGAATTTTAATAACAGCAATAGACATCACCAGGTGGAGGTCAGGTTTATATTCTCAAATTCTTGACCTAACCTTTGAAAAAAGGGTTACAGTTTATTTGAAGAAGGTTCATATATTCCAGGCTATGGCTCAACAACGGTCTTAGCACATTTTCATCTCTGACTTGGTGTTGGTTGCACTTTTCTTTTTTTGCAGTTGGTTGCCCTTTAGAGGAAGGTGTCTTACAATTTGTGTGAAAGAAAAATAAAATTCACATCATTGGCTGTGAAATTTGGTATAAAAAATATCTATATTCATAATAGCTTCTCTATTACTTTTTTAAAAACCATATTTTTACTTACTGAAACACTGGGTAAAATCAGGGTAGACAACTATAGGTAAAATGAATTTAATTTGTTTGCACTTACACCAGTCAAACTGGTACTGATGTGATCACGATGCAGCCAAATACAACATGCCTTTCTACAAATATGAGAGTCATGAACACATTAGAGGGTGCAGTGAAACACAGAACCAAGGGGGCCCAGGAGATCCACGAAGTGCATGCTAGCTCATACTACACCTGGACAATTGAGACTTTTAATAAGTAAAGCCTCCCATTCCTCAGAGGACTAAAAGTAGCTGTATCATTTGACAACTGAATCCCACTAATAGGTATCTACCCACAATAAAAAAAAGACCATAAGGACATTTGTATCCAAATGCCCAAAGCAGCACAGTTCACAGTAGCAAAGCCATGGAAACCATCCAGGTGCCCCATAGCACATGAATGGACTAACAAACAATGTTAGGCAGGTGCATACCGTGGAATACCGTGCAGCCCCCAAAAGGACGGAGACATACTCTACATGCCCTGTAACGATCTGGAGGGATTTGGGGAGCCCTCTCCTAAGTATCACAAGAATAGGAAAACAGTCCTCACATGCACTCAATACCAGTCTGAAACCAGAAGACGAGCAGTCAGAGAGCCACATGAGAAAGTCCCAGTCAAATTCAAGAAGGGGGAAGAAGGGGCTCAGGAGCTTCCCACCCAATGGGCACAATCCTGGCACCTTCCCTGGTGTAGGACCATAACTCTGACTTTAACCTTTCATGTGTAAATTACATAACCTAAAGGTTTGTTTCCTCATCTTGTTTCCTCTTAGAAATAAAAATAAAAATATCCTTGCCTTTGAAGTATTCGTTTGTGAGAAAAAAAAAAAAAAGGTAAACTCTCCTAGTCCTAGAAAGTAGGAATAATCCTTCACATATTTTTGTACTTTTTACTTCCCGTTCTCCAAGTTAGATTCTAAATCCTAAAGCTGTTCAAACCAGTATTATAACTACATCTCTATAGCCAAAGACGTCTTCTATCATGTTGTCCATAGCAGCCAAGGTTATTGGAACCTTTGATTAGACTCCAGTCGTGCAGTGGGCACACTGAGAGCCAGAAGAGAGGCAGAATACTTAGCTCTAAAATTAAAAAATCCTACTAGAAGGGAGAGGGTTCAGCCATTGCCCACACTGAAACTGAGTAATACACCCATTGTCACACATCTTCAGGGTGCATGTTCATTGAGTAATTTAGAAATGAGACCATGGTTTGTGGGGAGTTAAAATACTTAGTGGTTTGTTACAGTACATTATGGCTTTCTCCAGCAGCTTCCAAGGCACTGGCAAGAAAATTCTGCTGAAACTGCCAGCAGAACTGTAAAAGTTCTTCCACAGCTAAGGAAGGGATTGTTCCAGGCTGGGGTGCTGGGATTGCTCCAGGAGTGGTTGCTCCAAGACTGGCTAGTCCGGGTTTGATCGCTTTAGGTCGGGTCGCTCCAGGTCAGGTTGCTGCACATTAGAAGTGTCCAGATGTTCATCAGGCACGCCTGGTATATGGGGAGTGAAGGCCTGAGTATTCTGTGGGTGCTGCGGCTTTTTGAGCTTGAGTGATACTGTTGCTCTTCTTTAGCCAGTTGTTTTTCTGCCACCTCTTAGATTTCATTCTCTGGGTCTAGAACCAGGTCTTAACCTGTTGTAGCTGAGGTTCAAGGTGTTGGAGAGTGCTTGGATCTGCTGGAGGCTGAGGTATTTCTGTCTCTGATATCTGTTGCTGAATATACACTGCTGAGTCATAGAGAACACAGTTCTGGTCTTCTCTTTCTTAACCTGGACTTTATCTTCCCTCTTCACTACACTCTTCTCTAGAAGTAGGTGGTTTGGGGTGGCACCTGTGGCTCAGTGAGTAGGGCGCCAGCCCCATATGCCAAGGGTGGCAGGTTCAAACCCAGCCCTGTCCAAACTGCAACAATAAAAAAAATAACCGGGCATTGTGGTGGGCGCCTGTAGTCCCAGCTACTTGGGAGGCTGAGGCAAGAGAATTACCTAAGCCCAAGAGTTGGAGGTTGCTGTGAGCTGTGATGTGACAGCACTCTATTGAGGGTACAAAGTGAGACTCTCTTAAAAAAAAAAATAGAAGTAGGTAGTTTTACTTAGAGAGTACTAGAACGATCAAGGTGTCCTGAGTCAGCAGATCCATGGAGGAAGGAAGAGAGACAGTCTCTATGTGGGGCATCTCACTAGAAGACATGTGCAAAGATGGATCATTTTCTTTTTCTTTTTTTTTTTTTAATTGAGACAGAGTCTCACTTTGTCACCCTCCATAGAATGCTGTGGTACCATAGCTCACAGCAACCTCAAACTCTTGGTTGCAGTGGATCTACACTCATGTTATTGAGAAAGAGGGGAAAACTTATGGAGCTGGACTATTTAAGGAGGAAAAAAAGGCTAAAACTTAAGTATCTAAGTAAAATCTCCAGATCCAAAAGCCAGGAAGAAGAGGGTCCCTCCACAACAGCAGGAGGCAACCAGCTCAATCTAGCAAAATCAGCTTCTCTGTTTAAAATAAACTAAATTATAAATTTCAAACATCCAGTACCATATAGTATAGTTTCATAAAGAAGAAACCATTTCAGTATAAATTTTAAATAATGTATTTAATTGCCCTGCTAAACTTATTCAGTATTAGAGCTTTTGAGAGATCATTTATGTATAGAAAAGATTTTCTTTAATTTCCTCTCTGAACTTAAAAGTTGACCTCATAAGTAGCATCTTTACTTACTGACCTTCAGGCAGTATTCTGACACTCTCAGTACCAATTTTAGTTCCAGAGCAGAAGGGCTGAGGGCTGGGAGAATATTGATGCAATTTCTCTTAGAGGGTTTGGCCTGTAATTGTGATTAATAACAGTTGCTTTCCCTATCTGGAAACAGACAGGCTGGTTTGTCTGCCTACAATCATGCTGTGATAAATGGAGCTATTTTAACTCTGGTTTTGTGTATCAAAGAAAACAGATGTAGTCTGGAACTGGAGGCTATAGGAAATATAAAGCCTACTTAACTTAATCTTCATAGTGCTTGTTTTTGTGACTGACGAGCTGGTCAGTTTAAATAGCAGAGTTTGTCAGCTATGTATTTAATTTCAATTTATGACTTAAGTTTTCAAGTTGTTCATTTCCTTAAATTATACCCAAGTTCCTGTCAAGGAGTAAAAAACCTTGCTTAAATAAATATAACTAGCTTTAGTTCAAATATTGGTTATCTTTACCTAACCAAAATGATTTCCCATTACAATCATGAGGCAGTTGCTCTTAGCTTTTTTGGTGGTCTTAACAGCTCAATATTATTAGAAATGTTAAGAGTAAAAGGAGACTACTTGGAAGAAGCTGAGCAAAAGATCAGCTTTGGGGCCATTTGTTAACATGTAGTGTGAATTAAAAAGCATACAGATTGGAAAGGAAGACATAAAACTGTCCTTATTTGTAGATGACATGAGTATGTAGAAAATCCCAAAGAATTTATAAAAACAGTAAGCAAGATAGCAAGATCACACATGAGAATCAATTGCATTTCTATATAATAACAGTAAATAGATAGAGACCAAAACTTCAAGGAAAATGCAAAAGTCATTTATATATAGGATCTGTATCCTGAAAATTAAAGAATGCTGATGGAAGGAATCAAAGAAGACTTAAGTGAAGAGACATTCGTGGGTTGTAGAAAACTACCAGTGTAGTAGAGATAACAGTTCTTGCTAAGGCCATCTGTGTATTTAATGCATTTTTAATCAAAATATCAGCAAGACCTTTATAGATATAGAAAACATTCTAAAATGCATGTCAAGGCAGTGGAACTAGAGAGCTAAGACTATTTTGAAGAAAAGAAGAATAAACCGAGAGCAATCTATCTACTATGTCCCTGACTTCAAGACTTGTGATAGCGTTACCATAATCAAGATGGTGTGGTATTTGAGGAAGGCACGGAGACCAGCGGAACAGGAAAGAGAAGCCAGAAACAGACCCACACCACTATGTCCAATGATATTCACAAAGTACAAAAGCAGTCCAATTGAGGAAGCATATCTTTTTCAACAAATTATGCTGGAGAAATTGAATATCCATTGGCCAAAAAAAAAGTTGACCCCCAACTTCACACTTCTATAAAACTATAAAACTTTTAGGAAAAAATGTAGGAAAAAATCTTCAGGTCTTAGACCAGACACTAAAAGTATAATTCATAAAAGAAAAAATTGGTAAGCTGGATTTCATCAAAGTTGAAAACTTTTACTCTGGGAAATACTCCATTCAGAGGATTCAAAGGTAGGTTACAGAATGGAAGAAAATGAGTGCAAACCACATATCCAATAAAAGACATATTATATATAAAGAACTATTAAAGCTCAATAGTGAAAAGAAAGCAGTTTAATTAGATAATGGGCACAAGACGGGAAGAAAAATTTGAAGAAAATACAGATAGCAAATAATCACATGAAAAAATGTTCAGCATCATTTACCATTAAGGAAATGCAAAGTAAAACCAAAAGAGAGATCACTACACACTTCTCAGGCTGACTAAAATAAGCATTAGGGACAATATCAAGTTCTGGCAAGGATGTGGAAAAACTGAGTGCCTCTTACATTGCTGGTGGGGGTGTAAAGAGGTATAGGCATTTTGGAAAATACACTCAACCTAGCAAATGCATGCTTGAGCATTTGTACCAGAGAAATGAAAATGTATGCTTCTGTAACGACCTGTATGTGAATTTTCATCACACCGCGCACTGGAAACAGTGTAGATGTCCTTCAGTTGGTGAATGGCTAAACAAACTGATAGACCCTTTCCATGGAATACGAGTCAGCAGTAAAAAGAAACAAACTCTGGATACATGTAACAACCTGGATGACTCTCCAGGGAATTCTGTTTGGGTGAATAAACGTCAATCTCAGAAGGTTACATCCTGTATAATTCTATTTCTGTGACATTTGGAAATGATGGAGTTACAGAAGTAAAGAACAGATGAATGGTTTTGAGGAATTGGGGCTAGAGAGGGTATGCTAGAGTATGAGCAGCCAACGCTGGGATGCTTGTGTGGGGGAACTGTCCTGTATCTTGATTGTGTCACTGTCGGTATCCTATTCTTTTGATAGCCATCAAATGAATATAGCCTTTCCAACATTGAAACTTATCAGATCCCCATAAGATAGAAAGTTTGTTTTGCCCATTCACTTTTTTGGTTTCCTTCAACTGGCCTTTCGTCACAAAATTTGTAAAATGATTCTAATATTTTTCCACTGAAGCAATGTTGTAAACAGATTCTAAAAACAGACTGTCAAAGCCAGTTTAACCCATAATTTGGCTGAACATTAAAAACTGTTTTGGCTGTATCACAGTTTTAAACAGATTTGTGAGCTGACTGAAGGTCTGCAGCAAGAATTCACTGATCCCTGGCCCATCTCACCTGTGCAAATATAGATGCCAAGTGCAGGACAAAAACGCTCAGGGACAACCCTGTGTTTGCTCTCTCTTAACCCGTGCTGTATCAGTATTAGCTCCAGGCTCAGGTGTATCACCAGGAAAGTATGGGTGGCTTGAATAATACTGCTTCTCTTTGGACCACTAAAGAAAACTTTTTCTTCCCCTAAATTTTACGTTTAAGACTCTTACAAGTTAGATGTTTGTTAGTCTGAGAATGCCAGTACTCCATTATTATATTGTTACAAGATAATTAACTTTTTAATTGTATGTGATTAGCAGTTAATCCCAATAGATGTTTTCAAGTATAAAATTTTTTAAAAGTTACTTTAGGTAAAATTTATTTCTAATATTCCATAGCTTTGCTGTCTAATACAGAAGCCAGAAAGCTGTAGGTGGCTATTTAAATGTAAATTAATTAAATAAAATTTACAATTCACTTTCATAGTTGCACTTACCACATCTCAGATAGTCTGTATTTGTATAAGGTTAGTGGCTACTGTATTGAACAGTGGAGATATAAAATGTTTCTGTCATCACAGACTGTTCTTGGTCAGTGCTGTGAAACATAAATGAATTCCATGCTTAGACTTAGATCCCATCCCAAGATACTTTATTATGTAAATGTAACTATTCCAAAATCCCCCCCCCAAAATGCTATAACTGAAATACTTCTAATCTGAAGCATTTAAGATAAAGGGTACACAACCTGTATGTATTTTTACCCATTGATTAGAAAAAAGATCCCCTAAACATGACTTAAAACTTTCCCCCAGTGGACATTAGATTCAGATCTTTAGGTGTTAACTTTTAAAGTGCAGTAGCATTTGTCATTAATGGTTCATGTTCTCACAGTGTAACTTCTGTTTACTACTTTTCCCAGAGTTTCTCTCAACTTAGTAAGTGACCTGAAATTTAGAGCAAGGTCACCCTGCAGATGGCAATAAGTCAAATCCAATTGGTTATAGCAGTAAATGTATGTCACCTGCAAGGAAATGTTTGAGTTCCTAGAAATAGACGTTTAGAAGCATAGACACCAGGATTTCTCAGTCTGAGCACTGTTAACCTTTTTGTCTGGGTAAATCTTTGGGTGAGTGGCTGCCCTCTGCATCATAGAATGTTTAGCTGCATCCTGGCTTTGACCAGTAGATGTCAGTAACACTGCCCAGTTATGACAACCAAAAATGTCTCTAAATATTGCTAAATGTCTCAGGGGCGCAGTAGGGGACAAAATCACCCCAGTTTTGAACCACTGGTAGAACTCAAAGAGTCCCAGAGATTTTGAAGGAAATGAATGCTTGAGGTTCTCTGACATACCTTTTCCTGTCTTAGCTACTACAGAATAGTTTGAAATATACCCAAGAAATAGTGTCAGAATAGAGGGAATGCGAGACAGGTACTACCAGCAGAAATTAAGAAAATCCTAGATATTTGAACCCTGTATCTAAAATGGCTTATGGATAACTGTCATTCCACACTTACTTTTTATTTCAATTGACATTTTTGGATTCCTACAGTGTGGTGCGTCCTGTTATGTAACAGGACTGCAAAGAGGAGTAAAATG
The DNA here is from genome assembly GCA_963575145.1 of Galago senegalensis. Lineage (NCBI taxonomy): Eukaryota > Metazoa > Chordata > Mammalia > Primates > Galagidae > Galago > Galago senegalensis. The sequence continues at coordinate 18,092 of CAUYTI010030616.1, read as the reverse complement.
GGCCCTGGTCTGCAAGGAGTGTGGGTGTTTTCTGTCCTTTCCCACCCTATCTCATCTCATGTTGTTTGACCTGTTCCGTTGCTCGGTCAGTGTTGTACGGGTATTGATTGCTACTCTGGGTGAAGTTTCGAGTGTGTCAAGATGTCTTTTGTGGACGTAGTGTAGAATTACCATTTAACTGTGGTTCTAAAGACAAATTGAATCCAGCTCTTGTGATCGCTTCACTCACTTTTTTCTGTTTCATGATCTCTAAAGACCCACCTATTCAAGGATCTATAAGCACTTAGAGCTATTATATAAACTGTACAGATAAAATTGTAGTATGAAGGGAACTGGTATTTTAGATTGAAGAAAAATAGTATAATATCATATTTAAATTACTTTAAAATCTTTGGTATCCATGAATTTGTCATCATGATATCAGAATTTTCATTAGTAGAAGATAAGCCAGATGACTTAATGAAATCAAATATGACTTTTAGTATTCACTGAGCATTAAATTTATTCCTTATGGAATCTTGGATAGTCATAGTCCCATCTCACATTCCCTTAAAGCTTGGATGTTTGCATCCTAAGTTTGAGGTCTCTTGGCTAACATTCAGCACACACCTCCACCAAGACCAACTAAGCATAAGAAAACGTGCTTTCTGGACAAGCAAATGGACAACTAAATCCTCTTTGCAGGTTAACCTTCCTCTAAAGAAACATTATCATGGTCAGATTATCATGCAACTCAAAGAGTAGAAATTTCCCATTGTTATTCTCTGTTCTCATCAGTACTTAAGAAATTCCAGTGTGTCAGAACCTCATCTCGGAAAGGTTGGATATCCCGCTAAGCACTGGTTCCTTTCTAACCCACCAATAGTTTGATTAGATGAATTAAACATTGAAATACACAATCAGTCCTCAAGTGACTCATGTAAGCAGCTGAGTAGATTTTCTTTTTAAAATCTTATCCATAGAATAGTGCTAAAGAGGTATCCAGGACGTTTAAACGAGAACTCTCAAAATATAGTTGTTATAATAATGGTTAGGTCCTTTTTGCTTTGGCTATAGCTAAATTCTACTACTGAGCTTTAGTTTCAATCTAAATAATCTAAATGTTTGGCCTCTTTCATAATTTTTTATTTCAGCTACATCTATAATCTTTTTGATTCAAAAAGTTAAAATTTATCTAGCCAAAGAGACCTCTGTGACCAGCAAACCCCAAATTTATTCCTTTGTAGTCAGGGCTATTTGGTAGTTTCTGCTAAATCTTCAGTCCTTTACACCACAAAGAGTAGTTCCAGATAATTTTTGGTGGCTAGGCTGGCTACCACATTATCCAAACAAAATATCACCCTGTCTTCTACTCCTTGCAGTATGTCTGTTCATTCTTTTATGCTCTTGATCATACCACAGAATGCATTCTTTGTTGGATCTGTTAGCATCTAAAGGGCAATATAAGCCTATGATTTCAAAGACACCCTCTGAAAACTTCTGTTTTCTTTGTTCCAAAAGTAATTTTTAAAAATGTACTGTACATTGTGGAAGAATACAAAAAACTTTTTTCTAATCTGTATATACATTATTAGAAATTAAATTGTAAAAACAGTGAACTCCACTTTTAACTTAAGCTAAACAAGAATTCCCCCTTCCCTAATTTCTTTTCTATAATGTTCAATATTTGGCTCTTTTTTGTATCTTGTAAAATACATCCAGACTCTTTAACACCTGGTTTAAGTGTTAAAGGTATTATGTATTTAGAATAAGAGTGAATTGTGGAATAGAGGGTCCCTATCTTGTTTTCAAAGATGATGAACTTGGCTTTTTGTATATGTAGTGTTGACTGTGAGGCTAGGTTTATAATTCTAGAAAATCAGAAGTCAAAAGAGTTGAGTTAATAGCCATGAATACCCTATATTAGATTATTCAGGTCTAGAAAGAGGAATAAGTGGCAGGTGCTTTTTCAGTGGATAACTGTCATGTACAAGGTAAATTGAAATAGTCTTAACGTCACCTGTTCTTTGGTTTCTTTATTCACTGTCCACTTCTTTAACATGGCATAGTATGTAAAAGAGTATTATTTCTTACTGTGAAAATGAGCTGTACAGATATTTAAGGAACTACTATATAGCTGTACGCCCATGTGTGTTACATGTGTACAGATCAGTATAGTCAGCTAACTGTAGAATGCCTAATACAAGGATTGCACAAAAGGCATTATTGTTGTTTAGCTCTGGAATAAAAACTTCTGCTTTGAAGTGTGTTGCCCAGGATTAAAGCCTGTAGTGTTTTGTTGTTGTTTTAGTTTATTGATGTATGTGAGGCAGCCACAGAAGGTTCTCCAGAATCTAAAGAAGACTATTTCCAACAATTGTCTTGCTGTTAAGGCACATCTAGCATTTTAACTTCAAGTCTTTCTATTTGTACACTTATTTTGCAATGTAATTGACTTAAATTGTTAAGAAAACCCAAAAAGTTCTATCCCTTTAATCACGTAAGCCAAGATTTCTAACCCCAGTTCAAATTCTGTTACCAGTGGCAGAAGCAGCTCACAGACCTGTTCCACCAAGGGGTTAAATTCTTTCATCAAATATGAAGGGCCACAGCTTGGTTGGCTGTACTGCCTTTTTTTCTTCCTTTCTAGTTCACTAATCAAATGTATGTTAGATTGATTATTGTAAAAGTATAAACCATAGAAAATTTGACAAGATAGATGTGTAAATTATCCTTCTGACAGAACTAATGATGCACTCCAAGCACCTTCTGTTTTCCAGCCTTGGTGAGCGATTTCATTAAATATGCAGGGGCTGTTGGGTGGCTTCTCAGACGATGGTTCGGTTCCTTGTGGAATTGCATTATTACTAGAGGTGTAAAACGAGCAGACAAGCTAGCTGTTGGGCATCCTGCTGAGGTTCTAATGTGCTCCATCTTGTTGGAGCAGTTGTTTGCAGTCTTTCAGGACAATTACATCCACAACCACAGGACGCATTCAGTGAAACTATATTACAGATAACAGTGGAGACTGGCATTGACTGTTCTTCACTTCTTGAGTTCCCTAAGTGTGGGCAGCTTATAGTTATCTGGTAATGCCTCTTTTACCACTCCCAGCATAGTTGCCCTTTCTTTAATCTTGTAGAGCAAATTTGGAAATGACTGATTTTTAACTTTTTTAAAGTGCTTAAAATGACAGTATTAGAGGTGAAGAGACTTTATTGATTCTAAGCTGTTTGCAGGTGAAAAACTGAGGCCGAAGCATACTGTCATGGGTTATCCCTTAGGATAGAAGGTCCTGGTAGAACATCTTTTAGGTAGTAGAGATTGCATGAATAGGGAATTGTACTGTTTAGTTTTAGAGCTAAACAAATTTTTCGTTGTGAGTTTAAAGATTTTTTTCCTGCTGAACCTTAGCCCTCCCTCCCATCTTAATATCAACAATGCTTTTTTTATTTCGAAAAGCTACAGAAAAATACCTTGGCTTGCTGAGGGTATCATATGATTTATTATTCTGATGACAATTTGATGGCTTCCTGGAGACCTGGACACAAAAGATGGTTTGAGTTGAGGTTGAAATGGTATTTAAGGTTTCCAAAGACAGATACTATGATATATCACTATAGCCTGATAAATGGGAGTGCATTTTAGAATGACAGGCTGAATACTTTAATGAAAGAAGGTTTCCCATTTCAGTTGGCCAATTAAATCACTGTTGATGACTTTGGATCATTAATGAACATTTGTGGAAAATGATCATTTGAATTCAATTATTATAGTATAATATATGGGTTTTTTTTTGAGAAGTCCTAACTGCAAGTAATCCTAACTATAAATTGAAACATATATCCATTTTGCCACAGATAAGTCAGCATATTGCTTTGCTTTTTAGTGCCAAAATACGTTGGCACTTCAGAATTCTTTTACAGGTTAAGTACATACTCTTTCTTGCAGAAGTTCTACTTAGAAAAGGTTATGTTTTCCACTGAGTGCCTTTTAAAATATAATTTATACTGCTAACCATTATGTTACTTCATAGTCCCAAACTAGCCAGACCTAGAAAGAAAAAAGGGGAACTGTATATAGTATATAAAAGCAAAAGATTAAGAGGGATTAGGTGTTTGATTTATTTAGTGCCTTAAAAAAAATCTCTCAATCTGGGAACCTAATAGGAAGAAAGTGGCTATTATGGGAGAACATGCAAATTTATTTAAAACTGTATAACTGGAAAGCTAACCAGATTTTTTTAAAGCCTATTATAGGTTCACATTTTCTTATTTTTGAAAGGTTTTGTGCTTATAAAAATACTTAAAAGATATATGTCCTGTCAGTTTTGTTAAGTATAAACAACAAATTCGTCTCTGTATGTTTTTCTTTAGTTAACTTCATTTTCTTTGAAACTTGGTGTATTTTGATAGTTAGGACAGAGATGGGTTCTTTTGAAATGCATGTTTTTCTCATCTTGTTATTTGTAAAACGGGCTGTAATCTCACTCCAACCTTCCTTCAATCTCCATTTCATAGTTTACAGAGAAAGGAGACACTGTGCAGCGCAGACTTCCCCTGGGAATACATTGGACTTAATGAGCTTGATAGTCTGGTGGGCTCAATAAATCAAATAAAGCAAAACATTTCTCATTTTTGAATAAAAGCATTTATCACACAGTGTTTGTTCACTCGTGGTCACAAGATTGATTAGTTCCCAGCATCATAGTGTATATTGAAGCATTTTTGATTTTGTTTTTCCAGTGGGCAAGTTACGGAAGCAGTGGCTAAAGGAAAGTATCTCTGATGTCGGCTTTGGGATGCTGAAGTCTGTCAAGGAATATGTGGACCCCAATAACATCTTTGGAAACAGAAACCTTTTATAAATCGATTAGTATCGTTTAAAACAAGGTCACTTTTTTTTAAAGCCTTCAACTATGGTTATACCAGTAATCAAATATATCATGGACTATATTTTGGCTACATGTGTTTGTTGATTTAAAATAAGTGTGTTTTCATTCTGTAGTTTGTTTTGTTTCTACATCTATGGATTGACAGATGGTATTCCTAAATCTCTCATTGTAGGTGTATCAGTTTACAGCCCAACTGGTTGTCATTTCAAATTTTAGTGAAGCAGTTCAAGGCCGTCAGTTATTTTGGAGGAAGATGCTGCTAGCTCTTTTATACTGATGCTTCCTCTTGGGGAACAAAGGCAGATTTGGTGTCATCTATTGCTCATCTAATATCTTCTTAAAAGAACATTCTGGGAAGCAGTTATCTAGGGAAGGCGATTCCACTGAGGAGTGATACATGTATATGTTTATTAAGAGCATATTCTAGTGTGAGTAGGCCATTAAGGGGATATTCATGAAAGAGTAGAGAGAATAGTTTATTTAGAATGGTTTTGGTTCTGTAAGGTGCTTGGCCTACGTTTTTGTTTGAAATTACTGAATAGGTATAAAACCGTAAATCAGCAGTATACAAATTATTCTATTAGGGGACATCTTTTTCTCTGTTTCTATTTCTTCTGAGAAATGAGCTGTATTTGTATCACTGAGATAACCTATTGTTATATCCAAGTTCATTTATAATATGTTTTGTAAGAAAAGCTGACTTATCACTCATTGTAAGTGAAGAACAAGGTTTACCAGGAAACGAATGCCTTTATTTAACTGAGAGTCCTAATGTTTCTGATTTCACATTCTTGTTGCTGAGACACAGAAGAAGCCACAACCGGGGCAGAAGGAAGTCTTTTTACACATGATGCCTCCAGTTGGAAGAATTGTTTGTCTGAAAAAACAGTCATTTAGCTACTGAATTTGAAAGCCTCAAAAGTTTCAATGACAACTTTATTTTTTAAACTAATGCAAATAGCATGATAAATTTTCATATAAAATTAAATTGTTGATTTAGTTTTTAATAATGATTTAATGCCTTTTTGAATTACTGGTTTAACCTAAACTTTAAAAAAAATGTAATGTATTATTGCATATCCACGTATCATAATCAAAAGTTTGAGATATCTTATTTCTTAAATAATGACATTAATCACATTTAGCAAGCATTTTTACATTTAAACCTGGATATTAAAATAAGAGAAATGATTACTTTGAATCACTGTCAAGGTTCATGATTCACATTTTGAGATGGATTCTTTTCTTAATGCAATACCTAACTTTTGATAATTTTTTAAAATTAATAACTGATCAGATAATGTAAGTCAAAATGCAGATGATCCTTTAAAAGGACACTCTGTGTAGCAACAGCTCCAAAGTATTTTTGGGCAGTTTGATACCTTTTCTATCTGAAGTAGCCTTAACCAAAAAAATGAAAATTTAAAATTAACAAAATGATATTTTTAAAACTTCAAAGTGATAAATAATTTTTAACTATTAAAATTGGCCTCAAACTAATAAACTTTAATCTGTAAGCAAATCAAATCAAAATTAAATATTAGTTTAACAACAAAAACTAAATAATTATTTTTTAGAAGCTGCCTCTCTTCATTGGTGATTTATTTTTAATTATAAAATTTTCAGGAGATCTTTGCTTGAAGCCCTTAATATTTGAAGTGGACATTTGATGAGAAAATTGCCTCTAGCATTATAACAATCTCAGCTTTATAAAATGCATCTATTCATGAAGGTAATTTCTCTAATTGGTGATCAAAATACAAAATTGAATAAGGTACTAGTATCTCACTGGAAGTATATACATGTTTCTGAGAAATTTTTTAAAATAAAATAGATTCATAAGCAGATTCATCCCCTTGCATGTGATTGTTATAACATTCTCTTCCAGGGAGTTCAGATTTCAGCAGCCTTGGAAATCTGTGTTTGTTATCAGGAAACTATCAATGTAACATCTGAAATTAATTGTGTTCACTATTGTACATGAACCTTAAGGAACTTAGTGGTTTATGTCTTTGTTTTTCAGTGTGTGCAGGACTCCCAACCTTGATTTTATAATGACAACTACATTTTGTAGTTGGACTCGTTTCTACAGGGAACATTTCAAACATAAGAACATTCATCAGTACCGTGTTGCTCTCATGTAGTGAATCAGGAAGCTTTCCCCCACTTTACACACCCACTTCTGGGAGGTGCCTCAGTATAGACTAGTGTCTGCGGAGGACTGAGTTCATGAATATGCACAGAAGCACTTAAACCATGCCTCTTACTTCTGAAGTGTATGGAAATGGCTTCATAAAAGTTCAAGTCCGGAGAACATTATGTGAGCCTTCTTAACTCGTTTTGAATAAGTTTATTTAAAATTTTAAAAGCCCACACGTAGTCTACTTGGTTTTCAGTACTGTGTAACACTTCTCTTTCTTAAATTAGTCATATTTGTAATATTTTACTTCAATCTGATGATGTTACATTTGGAACAGGGGTGTCAGTGGGAGTGGAAACATGCTGCTGGTGAGAAATGGCTTTGAATACTAGAGACTCAATATGAACAGGCTTTACTGACCTTTAGAGAAACTGTTGCCTTAACGTTTGGTGCAATTTACAGTAATACATAAGTGAATTTAGTCTTGTGATAAATGACTTGAGCTGTTTTTAGTTTGGTAAGAATCGTGGAAGCCCCATGTTTATTGTCCCTGTCATTCTGCACAAAAAGGATTAGATTCATTCTTCTTCTGAGGAATTAGGAGTTTTCCTAATTCCTAGAAGTGCTTACATATTATAATACTATTACTTAAAAGTTATTTATGAAGCTAGAAGCCTTACAATGTGCTTAGTTGTGTATTTTGAGAACAAAAGCTCAATAAAGGATGAGCTTCCATCAGTGTGTGTACTATCCCACATACAAATGGTTGCAAGGAAGCCTTCCCACCCACCCACCCCCGACTATTCTGTTAGTAACTGCTGAGTCCTAGCTTGTATTTTTGAAAATGCCTCTGCATGTTGGCCCCCAGCAGTCTTCCTTTGTCACATTCTTTACTAGCTACAATTTAACTGTAGCTTAACAGAGATACTTTGTAATCTTACGTTGAATTGTGTTCCTTTGGCTGTTCAAAATGGGGCTGGGTTTGGTCAAGCTTCTATTCCATATAAATATCAGAAAACAGTTATTTACTATACAGATCGATTTGCAAACTGCATGTGCTGGTGCTTGAGGCAGCCAAAATGGAATGCTGCAGAAAGCACATCTGTGTTTTAAGAAACACTGAGACAGGAATTAAGGACAACTTTACTAACTAGGTTTATCATTTACTCTTCAGCAACTTTGATTTTAATTAGGACTTAGCTCATGGTGGGAGAAAAGTGAAAAGTAACAGCGCCAGTTTAGGATAGAGGAATCCAGAGTGTTTCATCTTTGGTTTTATGAGTTATGGAAGCTTGACTTTGTTCTAGGCTTCATGTTCCCAAGTGAGCCATATGTCTTTATATTCCCGCAATTCTTACCAATTTCAGTTTCCTGAAAAGGAAATAATTTATACACCGAGTCTAAAATCCAAAAGTGTAAAGGTTTTCTTAAACTGTTGAAATACAGTATCTGCTATAAAGGATGTAAGTTACTCAGCTTTCTGCTCCCTAAGCCAAACAGTATTTGTCTTCAATGTGAAATTTCACTGTAAAAATTACTTGTAATGTCAAGAGATTATAGAAACATATTGTTAATAAAATGGACCTGGGTCTAAGATTTATTTTTATTCTTCAAAGGGAGTGTGAAGCTGTTTATTCTTCTGTTTACATATGGGTTTTTCTTTCAACTTTAGTTTTTCATCTTCATATTTCCACTGATAGGAAAACAGAATTCTTTTCATAATTTTGTTGATGTAGCCTAATCAAGTGTAACCTATGACTAAATTCCTTTGGATTTATAGCTAAGGATATTTTAGCTAAGGTTTATCAATCTCTATTTTTTTTTAATCAATGTACATTCCTAGGAGGTGTTTAGTGTCCTGTGAACCTGAAGCGTTCACTTTTGAACCTGGTAAGGTCCTCAAGGAAGGAACACTCTTGTCCTCTTCTCACCACAGTAAATTCCTTAACTAGAGTAAGCACCACTGATACGTAGAACACGCAAGCCAAAGAATCATCACAGAATTTAGTAATTTTAGTTCTGTGAACATGAAAAGATTTCTTTTTTTGGTTCCCAAAGGAGAACATTTTATAGATGTTTTCTGGCAAGGAAGAAAAATAATACATTAAGTATCATTAAGAACATTTTTCAGGGACTGAATTCCAAATCTGAGCTGGGAAAAGAACAAAAAATAGGGTGACTTTGTAAGCAACATGTACCCTATAAAACATATTTTTAACCCTTAATGTAATCTTGGTTGCATTTCCAAAAAGGACATGAAATGCTTGTACTGCAATACCATTCCTATAAGTAGTTAATTTTTCAGCTACTTATACAATATCCCCAAAATCTCACAGTGCCTTGTTGGGATTTTTTTTTCCATGAAAAAGCCATTATTTAAAATGAGTGGGGGAGGATATGTCTTTAAAGAGAGGTGGTCAGCAGTTCAAGGCTGTTCCTCTTCAAGAACATGTCAGGATTAAGGAGTGGCATGTGGAAACACTGATCATCCTTTCCACGCTATTGGTTCGGATCATTATTCTAGCATATTTAACTGCATTGATGGTGGACCTGTACTCAGATGTACATCTAAGCATTCAGTGGGATTTGTGTGTACTTTGCATTCCTACATTTTCATCCCTGCTGTCCAACCTAGTAGCCCTATGATGTGGCTTGGTGACTGTGCCACTGAGCCTTGAGACACTCACTACACGCTTCTGGATGTTTGCCCCACAGCTCCCTGAGGAGCAGAGCCTGTGAGGGAGGCTTCTATTCCGAATGTTGTGTGTCAGTCCTTTTTTGTGTGATGGTGCCTTCAGAATAATGAATAATATTTCTGTTTCTGGACAGTGATAAATCTTATGAGAAATATGTGTAAGTTATATATAGTCTGTCCTTTTTAGCTAAACCTGTGAAATACTTTGGCTCTGATACAACTTGACTTGAATAATATCTTATCCTGGGTCTTCCTCCAAGGCAGTGCATATTCCTGCCAGTACTGTAGTAATCTTTTGAGAACTACATGTGGGTAAGCACTCGTATGTAAGCCATTATACTGCTGTAGCTAATGCATACAAACAGTTCTTCTCTTTACACTTATAGTCTAAAAGCAGATATGTAGTGGGAAGGAAAATTCCCAACAGTTTCCAGCCTAGCTTTGTCATTTCAGACTGAGCCATACTGTTTCCCACAAGGGCTCAACACACAGCCTGTTGACCGTGCTTTCAGTGTATGTTCAGATTCTCCTTTTATTGGTTTTCCTAGACTGTACTGTTGTATAAGCAAATGCCCATGTGTGATTTTTATGATGTGCTGGGGAAGAATAAAACAATACCACAACCACTAATTGTTACAGAGATGATTTATTTCATATTGATTTCATTTCACCTTTGTTATGGCATCAAGGTGTGCTTAGAGAAAACAAATAGGATACATTTTGTACACGAATCGCCTGTCTAGTAGTGAAGGTCATGTGCACAGACTTACTCTGTTGCTGCCTGTGGCTCCCTCGCCAGAGGAGAGGTTGTAGCTATTTGGGCTCTGAGATGACTGAAGATCAGACCTGTTGAACTCTGTTACCTGATACACTTCAGTAATCACTGGCCACATTAGGATTGCAGCTCTTCCATCATTTAGTTAAAGAAAGCTGTTTTCTACCTAACTTCTATGTGCCGATTGAGTGAACCTTAGAAATCCTCCCATCTTATTCCTACCCTGTACATAACTCCTAACTTTCCACATCCCCCAGGCCACAAGCAGATAACCAGTCTTCCTGGACATTTGTTATCACCAAATGGGAACTTACTGCTTTTCTGGGAAGCCTTTTCCAACTTGTGAAGTCATTAAGAGGTTTTTTTCTTACCAGACTGAAATCTCTATTCCTCTTACCATTAGGAAACCATCTATCCAAACTGCTTTCTATAGTCTTCAGGAATTGTCTCATTGCTTTCATGAAGGGCTTGTCTTTAGGCCTTTAAAGACACATCTTATGTTCCCCCAGGTTTTCTCTGATCAACCTTTGTACCTATATTTCTAGAGCCTTCACAATCCTAATCCTTTTCATATGTACTTGTTTGTTATGTTTAGAAATTTTTAATTTTTTTTTAAGAGACAGTATCTCACTTTGTCACCCTCAGTAGAGTGCTGTGGCATCACAGCTCACAGCAACCTCCAGCTCTTGGGCTTAGACGATTCTCTAGCCTCAGCCTCCCAAGTAGCTGGGACTGCAGGTCAGGTGCCTGGCTATTTTTTTGTTGCAGTTTGGCCGGGGCCGGTTCGAACCCACCACCCTTGGTATATGGAGCTGGCGCCCTACTCAGTGAGCCACAGGCACCGCCATGTTCATTATTTTTAAAGTGAGGTATTTGGGCTTGAATACAAATGTTCCAGAGTAGTACCAATGCTTCCCCTGTTCAATAATAAACATACATTTTTGGTAGGCAGTGTCAGTTCCAACTGAAATTAAATTTAACAAAGCTTGTCTGTTCTGCATGTGACAGCTTCCTGGAGGCTGGCTTTTTTTTTTTTTTTAAGCCCCATTACCAGATTTAGTTTCAGATTTTGAAATTGTCAGGATCTTGCGTCTTGCCCTCAGTATTTTCCATTCCATGCAGCTCAAGTCACCAGGAGAATTGAGACAAAGACTGTCTGGGTTCGTACTCAATGAGGGATACCTGTAGTATGTATGTATCTTACAGCAGCCTGCCTGATCCAGGATTTTGATCTTTCCTTCATGAAAGGGCATTTAGAACTCAGGCAGCTACATTTCCACTTGGCATACTATTGTCCATCTCATGTTTTAACATTTAGGATTACAAATAGGATTTTTATTCAGAGAATCAGCACTTCTGCCAGATAAACATTAAACAAGCAGTGTGTTTACTTAACTTAATTCTGCTGCCAGACTGAAGTCTTGGAAAAGCTGCTGCTGTCCCTGTCCCCTGTGCTGCCCAATCAGAAACAAATGAAGCCTTAACACATTTCTTTCAGCCTGTGTGTGCCCCTGGGGTCATTTCTTTCTTTTCAAAATGCTCATAAACTTATTTTCTGCTGCCTTTTCTCATGTGGTTTGTTGATTGGGTCTGCTATTGGATGGGCAAACTCTGAAATCCATCTTTGCATAGTTCTGCCATATCCTTCTTACCTCACTGTGCTAACTACCCTTTTAATTAGAAAAGTTTGCCACTGCAAATTTGTGAAATAACTTAGGAGGAGGTACAGTTCTAAATCTAAGAACACAGCAGATAGAGCTCTATTCTGGACACTTTGGGGGTACTTCATTTTTCTCTACCAACTGCAAGTCACTTTGGGGCTTACCTTTTTCTTTTGCAAAATGAAAGTCTCTACGGTCCCTTTCAACACAGTCTCAGTGATTCTGATTGAGTCTTATGTTCTTTTACTGAACACCACCCTAGAATTGATTTTTTTTTGGTTAATTTTTAATTCACCAGTAGTTGCCAGACACTAGGCAAGGGCTAGTATTGTTACCACAACAACCTGTGAAGTAAGTGGTGGTATCTGCATTTTTTTACTAGTGAGAAAACTGAAGTGCAATTAGGTTAAGCAGCACCTACCATTAGTACATGGGAGGGCTATGGAGTCAGTTCTGACTGTGCTGGCTGTTTTGCTGTGCCAGGCTACTTGTGTTGGCTTACTATGGTATACACATAGATATTTCTGCTTCTGTTTTTTGCCAGGAGTGGTGGTTATGCTTATAATGCCAACACTTTGGGAGGAGTCTGAGGTGGGAAGTCTGAGACTAGGAGGTCAAGACCACCCTGAGCAGCATAGTAAGACCCCATCTCTACAAAAATTTTGAAAATTAACTGGGCACGGGGGCACACACCTGTAGTCGTAGCTAGTCAAGAGGCTGAGACGGGGGAGTCACTTGAACCCAGAAGTTTGAGGTTGCAGTGATCTATAGTCAGGTCAACTGCACTCTAGCCTGGATGACAGAGTGAAACCTTGTCTCCCCCCCAGAAATAAAGAATTCTGCTTTTTAAAGTTGATTGTTACTGTCCTCTATGAAAGAGCACAAATACAGAGATGGAGTCTTTCTACTTCCGAGTGGAAGATGCTGTCTCGCTCTGTAAATGTTTAATCCACAACATCCTGCAATGGTGAGATTATTGGTTTAATACGAAACTCATAAAAGGAAATGCTGTATCTGATGGACTTAATAAAGTTGCATTTTTATAACCTTAATATGGCACTTTTAAGCTGCACATAAAAACATAAGACAACCTGTTTTTATAAGTTACACTTTTTCTGTAGAGAGAATAGAGACTGGAAGAATTGTTTAAGATTAAAGAAGTGTTTTATTACAACCTAGAGACAATCTGTGTTCTTTGGAAAGTCATAATTTCTTAAAATTACTAATTTAAAAATGAGGTTGCTGCTGAAGAATTTGATTTACATTAGGGTAGCCAAAAAGGTGTGTGTGTGTATATATAAATATTATAGTTAGAATTAAAGTATAATTGTGCAATCTAATGGTTAGGTGTAATGATTATGTAGTTCGACAACCAAGAACCAGGAGTTACTAGCCCATCACAAAATATGCTATTTGACTTCACAACTCAGGGCATAGCCCAATAAATCAAAAGTAGAGAAAGCCTAAATGCCACTTTAGTCACAGAGGTCGAGATAAGAGGTAATTAATTATAATGAGTGGTGGATAGTGAGGTGCAGGTCACACTAATGCCAGGAAGATACTCAGTGTGGCAGAGAATACGCTCAGAAGAGCATAATCTCTCAGATATTTCCAGAACACATATAGTCATTAAGATGAACCTGAAACAACACAAAAAGATGTTTGAAAATGCTGATCTTGGCCAGGCGCAGTGGCTCACTCATGTAATCCTAGCACTCTGGGGGGATGAGACAGGAGGCCCCCTTGAGCTCAGGAGTTTGAGAGCAGCCTGAAGAAGAGTGAGACCCTGTCGCCACTAAAAATAGAAAAATCAGTAGAGTGTTGTGGTGGGAACCTGTAGTCCCAGATACTTGGGAGGCTGAGGCAGGAAAATCTCTTGAACCCAGGAGTTTGAGATTGCTGTAAGCTGGGCTGACACCCCAGCACTCTAGCCTGGGCAATAGAGCAAGACTCTGTCTCAACAACAGCAACAAAAAAAAAAAAAAAAGAAAGAAAGAAAGAAAATGCTGATCTTCACTTGAAAGGTGGTATTATCCTTTTAAAGGAAGGTGGTTTAGATAGGTGCACTCTGCTTGCGTGTAGTCAAGACTTCCAGCACTGCTAGCTCTTCAGGACAGCAGTATGAAAATGAGCAAGGGGTATGGCGCAGAGGGGGCAGAAAGTTACTCCATGAAAGCTTCCTCTCCAAGCCATTTACCTTTTGTAATCTCACATTTCTTTTAATAAGTTTACTTGGGCATCTACACCTATAGCCCTCTATAAACAAATCATTCTAACTTTGGGCCAAACTTATCATGACAATTCTACGTGTATTCTATCCGAGGTGCTTCTCTAAGCCTGAGAGGCTGGATCTGTATGTACCTATATCACCCCTCAGGGAATGAATGTCATCTGCTGATTACAGCAGCTGTCTCATTGCCAGACAACCATATCTATCCTTAGTCATCCTACTTTCCACTACCCTGGATCTCATGAATGGGTCAGAGTTAGTGCCTCACCGAACCTTCACAGGTGGTATTAGCATGAACATCAGTGCAGGAGCTGAGACAACATTCAAAGATGGACTGTCATGAGCAACAAAAATCCTTTGGCAGGCGTGATCAAAGGAGTCCATGTTTAGTGGCTCTGTACAGAAAGATCAAGTTCTTGTTCCTGTCTGAAAAAATAAATACAGCTGCTTGCATACAAATACATGCTTGATGGTCTGTGTGTTGCATGTGTGGGAATCTAGGGGCGGACTGAGATTATGAAATACTGGATTTAATATTTGATCCCTTTAAAATCGACTATTGAGGATTGTGAAGAAATCTTTAAAAAGTAAAGGCTTTAGAAATCTCTATGTCAAGAAAAGTGCTTTTTAGCACTAAGTCTCTATGCCATACAATCTTAGAACAAAGCTTTTCATCAGAGCTGTAGGTATGGAAGCTTTTGTTCAAGTGCCAAAATATGGGATCATTGTAAAGTCATTTGCTTTTAGAATCAAGAAACAAAGCAGGGTACTTTGAACATGAATTTAAAAGATATATATCCTAAAAATAAGGACAATAAAAGCCAGGAGACTTAGGAATGCCTCCACTCTTCCCAGACCTTTCCAGCCCCTCAGCACCTGGCTCCTTACCTCTGTAGGCCTGGTTCTGGGACTTTGCTGTTGCCAGCAGCAGTCTGAATCTGGGTGGGTGCCTCTCTAGAGAGCCAGGACAACAAAGGAGACCAATGGTATGATTAACCTTGATTCCCTTACTCAGTGGTAGGAGCAGTCAGGATTTCCTGTTGCGTTACTAAACACAAATCTCAACTGCCCTGCACCAAGAGGTTAAAAATTGTTCTGAAAAGCTAAATTACACATACATGCAAACCACAAACACACAGCACCTGGGTAAATAAATTGTGGCTGAGTAAAGACCAGGCTGTTTGCAAAAGGGAATCTGGAAAGCATTTGTTTGGGGGTAATTAACATTACCTATGGTTGTTGTTTTCTTTCTTTCTTTTTTTTTTTTTTGAAAGAAAATAGTTCAGTTTAGAGGAAGTAGGAAAAAAAAACAGAATTTTGACATGGCTACTAAAAATAAGATTTCAGTTCATGTATGTTCTAAATCTTAAGGAGCTACCAAAATAGAGAAGGGCACAGAGTTACTGCAACAAGTTTTAGTATGAAAGTTGCTTAGGAAAGAACATTTCCCAGATATGGAATGTGCTGTGGATTGCCTTGAAGAGGTCATTAGACATTGTGTATCCTCTAGATGTGGGATAAAAGCGTCAATGGTAAATGACAGCATCTCAGATAATTAAGCTTTAAATATGGCAAATTCAAACCACTGGAATTCACAATGAGCCAAACTTTCTATTCTAATAGAATTTGAGCACCCATAAGGTCATGCTGCAGAGAATCATGCTGAGCGTACTTCATCTGGGTACGTATGTGGCTAAGTGGTTCCTTTTTCTGGAAGGAAAAATGTATTACCTCCTTAGGGCAGGGGTTCCCTCTCTTTCAATAGAAAGCTATTAGCTGAGCTATAAAAAATGGCAGTTTTGCCTCATTGCACGTAGTTCAGTGAGTAGGGCACCAGCCATATACACTGAAGCTGGCAGATTCGAGCCCAGCCAGGGCCTATTAAACAACGACAACTGCAACCAAAAAAATAGCCAGGCGGTGTGGTAGGTACCTGTAGCTACTTGGGAGGCTGAGGCTAGAGAATTTAAGCCCAAGAGTTTGAGGTTGCTGTGAGCTGTGATGTGACAGCACTCTACGAAGGGCAACATACTAAGACTTTGTCTCAAAAAAAAAAAAAGGAAAAACTTTCAAAATCAGCAATTTCGTATGATTCAACTTAATATAGTGGTTCTCAACCTTCCTAAAGCTGTGACCCTTTAATACAATTCCTCATGTTGTGGTGACCCCCAAACATAAAATTATTTTCATTGCTACTTCATAACTGTAATTTTGCTACTGTTATGAACCGTAATGTAAATATCTGATATGTAGGATGGTCTTAGATGACCCCTGTGAAAGGGTTGTTTGCCCCCAAAGGGGTGAGGACCTACAGGTTGAGAACTGCTGACCTAATACTTCTGATGTTTTTCTAAGACAGATGTCAGAGTTGACACATTTGTGGAGAGAAGAGAGTGAAGGGTGGAGGAACAAATAGTAAAGCTCTTATAGGATTCAGAAAACAAAATGCCTGATCGGAACAAGTAGGGTTCCCAATGGGAACTCCAAAAAACTATTGGGAGTTGTGAATATGAAGGTAACATTCTGGAACAGTGAGATAAGGCTTCAGAATTGACCTTCTATCAGTGACAAGGGTACAAGAGGAATCTGGTGGGGTCCACAAAACAACTCCAGCATATGCTAAATTGCAAAGACAAAGATAGAAAGAACTGAGTTCTCAGGGTACCTCAGCTGTTAAGTCACAGAGATAAATGAAAACATACTAAGAAAAACAGTAACAATATATCTTGTTCATATAGTCAAATTAACAACAAATAGAACAAAAGAAAACCAGTAAAACCTTTGATAATTTATTGTCTCCGCACCGTAGCAACATAATTATATCAAGCAAACATGATTTCCACTGAATCTTGCATATTAAAATTTTTTTTAACTTAAAGGCATATCTACATTAGAAAACACGGCCAAAATGTCCTCCTAAACTCCATATGAGACATAAGTATTACAAATTAATTTTGAGGGTAAGCTGTGAGAATAGTACATACAATCCCTGCAATGATTATTAAAAGCCTACTATTAACTACTACTAAGTTTAGACATAATAATGCCTGATCCCTGAACAATATAACCCTTGTACAAGGGCTCTTGGAGATACATTAAAGCACCAAAGATAACAAAAGAAAGGAAATATAGACATTACAAGTTCTAGTAGACACAACATTCCTCATCACTTCTGAAATTTTCATAACTTTCTGGGGTCAAAATTCTGAAAATATTTCAATTTGTGGGAAATTTAAAACAAAGCTTCATCTACTTATTTTTGTTATAATACTAAAGTTTACAAAGTTTAACATGTAAGATGAAGATGCCAAAGGCTACTTACAAATAAAACAGTATAAAATTTATATAACAAAGATTATGATAAAAGCCATTATCAGTCATTATATATTCCATCCTATAATCTCATAAATCAGAGCTCTTAACTGTCTGGACTCATATGTGACTGTATTCTTTCCAATGTGCATCCTTTCTTCTTCTAGTGGCTGTTCTATAATGGCAGGTATGTTTCTGCCATGAAGTTCACAGTGTTGTAGAAACTGGACACATTCTTGAATAACAGTGTCACGAAGCATGATTGTGTGTTTTGACATGTTTTCTAATAGGGACAGGAAACATCTTTTGGCATAATACCAGGTATCAGTTCCAAGTTTTTTATTATAAGGCTCCAAGCTTTTGATAACTCGAGAAATACCAAAGTCATAGTTTCCTTTGGCACAGT
>CAUYTI010030612.1:0-23251 GCA_963575145.1 Galago senegalensis | reverse complement strand
AACCAAAAAATAGCCGGGCTTTGTGGCGGGCGCCTGTGGTCCCAGCTACTTGGGAGGCGGAGGCAAGAGACTCGCTTGAGCCCAGGAGTTGGAGGTTGCTGTGAGCTGTAATGCTATGGCACTCTACCCAGGGGGACAGCTTGAGGCTCTGTCTCAAAAATAAATAAATAAATAAATAAAGTAACCAATCTCATCTTCATAACCATTTCTTAACTAATCTCCTTTCATCATGAATCAGTGGTAAATTTTATCAACTGCAAAGGACTCACAATCCGTTAAAAATCAGAAATATTTCCAGTTGGGCAAAAATTCGGTTCTGGTCAAATCCTGCACGGTGCAGAAACAGCTGAGTCATTAAACCAGGGGTTGATTGCATTTTATAATCGATAGTTTTCTTGACACCCAGTGTTAGGAGCATCAGCAGGAAACATCCCAGGAGCCCTTGGAGGAAGCCTTTGACAAGGGTGAAGGAAGGCGTCATGTCTGCACACAGCTGCCTGCAGCCTAGGAAAGGGGTCTGAAAATATGAAAAAGCTGTTTCCTCCCAGAAGGCAGGTTCAGGCCTCCCCAGACACCTTCACTGCCCACTGTGTGTGATTTCTTTTAGCCTCACCTGGTGGCATCACTGCCTTTGTGCCTATACACCCAATCTCTGCTTTGCCTACAGCCCTCCCTCATGGGGAGCTCTGGGGGTGCTCTTTGGCTGGCCAACTCTCAGGGAGTCCTCAGCAAGCACAGACTTTCTAAGCTATTCTTTAAAGTGCACTGGTCTGGCTGCGCCTATGGCTCAGTGGGTAGGGCTCTGGCCCCATATACCAAGCGTGGTGGGTTCAAACCCAGCCCTGGCAAAACTGCAACAAAAAAAATAGCCAGGCATTGTGGCATGCGCCTGTAGTCCCAGCTACTTGGGAGGCTGAGGCAAGAGAATCGCCTAAGCCCAGGAGTTGGAGGTTGCTGTGAGCTGTGACACCACAGCACCCTTCCAAGGGCGACAAAGTGAAACTCTGTCTCTATAAAAAAAAAAAAAAAAAAAAGTTTTAAAAATGAAGTCCACCGGTCTTTTGAAAATGTGAGTTTGGTGTCCATAGGTGTCCAATTTCAGGGGGAAGATTGGGGTGAGGACTGAGAAAGGTTGTTTTTGTTGGGCCCTTTGGTTCCTCAGAACCTGAAAGGGAGAATTGGAGGGTCCTGTATCATGGACCCAACCAAAGAATGGATTAAGCATGGAAAATAGGAACACAGGCTTCCTCAGTGGTGCCAGCTGTATTTGACAGGAGAGAAGTCAGGCGGATCTCTTTTGTTTCACGATTCATACTCTCTGTTTAAAGCCGTGGGTTCTTATTCTCCAGGTGCTCCCAGGCAGCCCCCAGTGAGAAAGCGGGAGCAGTGAGACCCAGGCAGCCTCATCATCAGGGAGTTCCTAGCAGTGAGCAGGTGAGTATATCAGGCAAAGGGATTTTCGGGGCAGCCTGAACTTGCCCTGCAGTGGGTTCCCCTGAACCACAGCTCTCATTGGCCTGTTCTTGGCTCTTCCTCTACTGCCTTGCTCAGGCTGCTATCACAAAGTACCATGAACTTGGTGGATGCAAAGAGCAGAAATTTAGTCTCTCACAGTTCCGGAAACCGGAATTTGGATATCAAGGTGTTGTAGGCAGAGTTGGTTCCTTCCGGGAAGTCAGAACGAAAATCTGTTTCACGCACCTCTCCTAGCTT
This sequence comes from Galago senegalensis, assembly GCA_963575145.1. Classification (NCBI taxonomy): domain Eukaryota; kingdom Metazoa; phylum Chordata; class Mammalia; order Primates; family Galagidae; genus Galago; species Galago senegalensis. The sequence continues at coordinate 21,538 of CAUYTI010030612.1, read as the reverse complement.
CTGGGGGCAACCTGCGATTTGTGGGGTTCCTTAGCATCGTAACACTGCCTCTCCCTAATCTCTGCCTCTGTCCACACGTGGTCTTCTTTCCAGCATGTCTGTGTCCAAATTCCCCTTTGCTTATAAGAAGACTGGTCATTGGATTGGGGCCCGCTTTCATTTCAGCATGACCTCATTGTAACTTGATTGCATCTGCAGAGTCCAAACAAGGTCACGTTCACAGGTACCAAGGGTTAGGGCTTCCATTAACCTTTTGGTGGGACACAATTTAACCCGCAACCTCTCTTTTTTTTAATCCTCTATTCTGCAACTTCCACTTAATCCTGGTCCTCGCTTCCTCAGCTCCCAATCTAATACTTTCCTTCCTTCCAGAGAATCTCCTTCTTATCTGAACCAGTCGCCTGGGGTCTGACCTGAGCTCCATCAGACCACATTGGCAACCAGGGAGGCTTCTCTTTTCTCACAGAAGGCTCAGGGCCTAGGGACCATGACACTTTAAGCAAAGTTTTTCATTTCTTTTAAAATCAAGAAAATAATGACTACAATCCAGTCTGGATTATATTCATCTTTACACCAATGTACTTGTAAAATAAAATTTTACTACTGTTTTATGGAGGATGGGGCCCATGAAGGTGCTTCTGGCCCATTCAAGTCATAACTTGGCCCTGTTGACAAACACATTCTATTTTCTGATTTAGTGGACATACGAAGGCGAATTCAGAAACTGCTGATGCGTCCCCAGTGAGGGAGATTTAAATATTGACCCACAATCCCTTATCTGAAACCCATAGGCCAGGATTGAGCCAAAGTTCAGAGTTCATATTTCAGCAAGATAATATGGTACATATAGGCTACATTACAGAACACTCCCGTGGTTGTGGGCAACACAAATTAGCTGCCCCTACTTGGAGATTTCTGCAGTGAAACAAGAAGGTCCATGCTAAGTGCATAAGTAAAGGCTGCAGTAGCCGTAGGTCAGTTCAGATCAGGTTTTGCTGCCGAAAAGCACAAATACACCAAATCTTTTGCTGCTTAGCCCTTTTGGGATTTCAAAATTGCAGAGGGGATTGAGACAGGACTGGCATTAAAACAATAAACCATAAGCCACTCTCCTGGGAGCCAAAAGGCCTGATTCTATCAGTTACTGCATCTCTGATTTTTCTTTTTTTCTTCTTTTCTTCTTTCTCCTCCCCTTTCCTCCCATTCCCTTCCGCTTGTTCCCATCTCCATTTTTTATGTTGGATGAATTCCTTAGGTGACCAGTACTGGCTACTCAATCTCCAGAGTGAGTCACCAAAGAGCTGCTTAGAAACTCTAACTGCAAAGGCAGGGCTGAAGCCGAAGGGCCTGGCCTGGGCTGAGGGGCTGCCTGTGTCCACTGGAGTCTGGACACCTTCTCTGTCCTGCACTGCTGAGTGAGGCACTCCATCTGGGTGCCAAGTTTAAGGGAGGGCAAGGGACGTCCAAAAGCCCAGTAATCAAGGCCAGTCGCAATGGCTCACACCTATAATCCTCACACTCTGGGAGGCTAAGGTGGGTGGATCACCTGAGCTCACAAGTTGCAGACCAACCTGAACCAGAGTGAGACCTCATCTCTAAAAATAGCCGGGCGTTGTGGCAGGCACCCATAGTCCCAGCTACTCTGGAGACTGAGGCAAGAGAATTGTTTGAGCCCAATAGTTTGAGGTTGCTATGAGCTGTGATGCCATGGTACTCTACTGGAGCTGACAAAGTGTGACTCTGTCTCAAAAATAAGTAAGAAAATAAAACAAAAGCTCAGTAATCAAGATAAATACTATTTTAACATCATATTTCTAAAAATCAGGTTGGCAAACTATAGCCTGTAGGCTGGCTGCCTGTTCCAGCAAATAAAGTTCTATTGGCTCCAGAACCGGGATGGGGGGAGGCGGGTGAAGCAGTAGCTTGCTTTTCTTTCAAATACTGATCTCTGGTTCATCATGGCTTTTAATGTGTTAGAATAGTGGTCATCTTGATGACTAACTTTTTCCGTGCCCACATCAATGTTTTGCAAGCAGCTGGCACCTCCCTTGCTTCACCCGGCCCCATCCTGCTGCCATGGGCTCTGTGTCCTAGACCTAGACCCGCCAGTGTCCCAAGGGTGTTTTTAAGCTGGGTGTCTGTCAGAGTGCCCACAGCTGAGGCAGAGAAGAGGGTAGAGTCCGTTCCTCTACATACAGGGGTTTTTTTGAGACAGGATCTAGATCTGTCACCCAGGCTATAGGGCAGTCTCACAGCTCACTGCAGCCTCAACATCCCAGACGCAAGTGATCCTCCCTCCTCAGCCTCCCTAACTGCTGGGATTACAGGTGCCAGCCATCGTGTCCAGCCAAGACTGCCCTTAACTTCTATGTTTTGTGTAGGGCAGTCACCCCTGCTTCCGCTTGGGCCCAAGGCTCTCAGATTCCACCGTTCAAAATAATAAATCTCAGGAGGAGGTGAGGCAGGGTCTTCCTTCTCATGCAGACTCTCAGTTGAGCTACTGTCCAGACACCTTCGAAGGTGCCTGTTGCCTCCAGTACCTGCTGCCTCCAGTTCCTGCGTCCTTCCCGGGTTCTGTGATACAAACAGATTTTTCTCTGGTTAGCCTTACGTCTGTTCTGCTCTATCAGCAAGTGCTCACCAACCTGCTTTCTGTCTTCTAGACTTTGTAGACATCTCTTGTTTGCTCACGTCTCCCCTTATGCCTTCTTTGGCCTCTTAAGCTTCTATTCCTTTACAATTGCTTTAACAGCAGCACTCAGCTGTCAGGGTCAACGAACGGAAGTCTCTCACACTCTCCACACACACACACACACACACATATACACTTTCTATTTTGTTTGCATAGTTGCACTTTTTTTTCCTCTATTTTATTTGCAGAGTTGCCATTTCCCTAAGTTATTTGCAGAGTTGCCATTTCTCTATTTTATTTGCATATTTGTCTCTCTCTCTCTTTTTTTTTTTAAAGACATAGGACCTTATCCTGTCACCTCTGGTTGGAGCGCAGTGGCACAATCAATAGCTCGCTTTGTCTTTGAACTCCTGGTCTCAAGCCATCCTCCTGCCTCAGCCTTCCAAGTGGCTGGGACACCAGGCCCGTGCCACCATGCCTGGCTAATTTTCCTATCATTTGGAAAGATGGGAGTCTCTCCCTATGTTTCCCAAGCTGGTCTCAAACTCCTGGCCTCAGCAATCCTCCTGTCTTGGCCTCCCAAAGTTCTGGGATTACAGGTGTGAGCCACTGCAGTTGGCATGGATAACTTAGTCATTGGTTCTGCCATAGTGGGGGTGATTTCCCCTTGGTACCCTTCTCACTTCATCTGGGATTAGAGTCTCTTTGATATCCTTTTGGAGCTACAACTTTTGGTAGTCTGAGTTATGGGTGTGGCTAAAAGGAAGAACTTGGCTGAGGAGGGGCAGCTGTTTATGCGGGCTTTCGTGCTCTGCGCTCTCTTCTAAGATCCAGGCGGATAGTGGGAGCTGGGGTTCCCTCTGCTGGCACCTTAGCATTAGCAATCCATTCAAATTCTGGAAGAGCCTACATGGATTACAGAAGGTTGAACAATTACTGTTTTCTCCTCAACTTCCTTACTGGCTACCCACTCACCATTTCCTTCTCCTCCTATGACAAATTCAGGTTGTTTGGAATTTGTCAACTCATGTTCAGTAATTTTTCATGGCCCATAATTCATTTTAAGTTGCCTTAGACTTCCGGATGCCATTTTCATCCTGAATTTCAAAAGGCTCCTCTCTGGTCTCTAGCGGCCCCTAGAGGCTTGTCTCCTTCCTTAATTGCTCTGCTTTGTCTGAACTGGAGAGTTGCATTTGAGATTAAATGTGGAGGCCTTAATTTGAGGCTATCAAGTCAACACGGACAGCCCCTACTCTCTGGACCCACTCAAGTATCCACCTAAAGATGTCTCATCTATGAACAGCACTCTGTTTAGTACTTGAAGGGAAGGTAATGGACTCTGGCCTCACCCTGACATAGTCCTCACGATCTTTTTTAAAATTAGTATTTATTAATCTAGAGTTAAAAATTATAACAGAGGGCCGAGTGCAGTACCTCACACCTGTAATCCTAGCACTCTGGGAGGCTGAGGCAAGAGAATCCCTTGAACTTAGGATTTTGCGTGTAGCTTGAGCAAGAGTGAGACCCTGTCTCTACTAAAAATAGAAAAAGTAGGCTCGGCGCCTATAGCTCAACCGGCTAAGGCGCCAGCCATGTACACCTAAGGTGGCGGGTTCGAATCCCCAGCCCGGACCCGCCAAACAACAATGACGGCTGCAACCCAAAAATAGCCAGGTGTTGTGGTGGGTGCCTGTAGTCCCAGCTACTTGGGAGGCGGAGGCAAGAGACTCACTTGAGCCCAGGAGTTGGAGGTTGCTGTGAGCGTGATGCCATGGCACTCTACCCAGGGGGATAGCTTGAGTCTCTGTCTCAAAAAAAAAAAAATAGAAAAAGTAGTCAGGTGTGTGACACCTGACACCTATAGTCCCAGCTACTTAGGAGACTGAGGCAGGAGGGTCACTTCAACCCAGGAGTTTGAAGTTGCTATGAACTAGGCTGACCCCATGATACTCCAGCCTGGGTAACATTCTTTCTCAAAAGAAAAAAAAGAAGCCAGGCATGGTGGCTCATGCCTGTAATCACAGCATTTGGGAGGCGAAGGCAGGTAGATTGCCTGAGCTCACAAGTTCAAGACCAGAGTGAGCCACAGTGAGACCTCATCTGTAAAAAAAAAAAAGAATAGCTGGGCATTGTGGTGGGCGCCCATAGTCCCAGCTACTTGGGAGGCTAAGGCAAGAGAATCACTTAAGCCCAAGAGTTTGAGGTTGCTATGAGCTGTGATGCCACAGCACTCTAGCAAGGACAATTAAGTGGGACTCTGTCTTAAGAAAAAGAAAAACTGTGATAGAGATCTGACAAACACTACCTCAGCCAGACAATGAAGGTCTCTATCAACAGTGAAAGTCATGTTGATAGCATGTACCCTTGATATGAATGGCACTTTACTTCTGTGGTCTTCCTTCCCCAAAGCCACAAGGCCAATCTAATCATGCCAAAACACAGCAGACAAGTCCCAGTTGAGGGACATTCTACATAACTATCCCCCTTCTACTCTATGTTTTTCTCCACAGTACTTTTTACCCTCTGACATCCTATCTTTGAAGTAGGTTCAAAATGGGCACATATTTTAATGCTTTTTTTTCATTGTTGTATCTGCAACTTGAAAACAGTTCCTGAAGTAAAATAACTGCTTAATAAATATTTAATGAATGAATAAAGAATTGCCTTATCCTTTTAATTGCCACATAGTATTTCATTGTGTGAATATAACAATTAATTTAACCAGATGACTACTCGTAGGCATTAAGATTATGTCCAATCTTTTGGTATTGCTAATAGCCCTACATTGAACATCCTTATACATTGCTATTTACATATGTGAGAGTATATCTTTGGGATCTACTTCCAGAATTGAAAGTGTTGACCTCAAATATATGTTTCCAATGTTGATAGATATTATACATTGTTCTCTATCTCAGAGGCAGCACTATAATCTAGACTCTCACCAGCAAAATACAAGAGGACTCATTTCCCCATATCCTTGCCTACACGATGGAATCAGTGACAAAAGGGTATTGCCGTATAATTATTTTTGATAGAGGTTGAATATCTTTTCCTCTGTGTAAGAGCTATTTATGTTTCCTTTTTATGTGAATGGTCTATTAATATATTTTTGTCCATTTTCTATTGGGTTATTTTTTCTCATTAATACAGAAAAATCATTACATATTAAATGTGTAATATTTAATATGTGTATACACATTACATACTTATGGTAAGTAGTAAATAATAACATACTGATGAAACAGCAAAGAGTCTAGAAATAGATGCAAATACACAGAAAAGTTAGTATATGATATACAGGGAGTATATCAATTCAGTGAGCAAGAGATTATTCAATGTATATTGCTGGGGCATCCAAATCTCCATCTAGAAAAAACAACGTGTCTACATCTCGCATTTTATGCCAAAACATTCTAGTGGGATAAGATCTTTCAGTGTAAGAAAATAAAATCATAAAATTATTTTTTTAAAAAAGTACTAAAGTGTGGAAAGATCCTTTATGCCTCACACTGCCTTGAATGATCTCATTCATAGCCATGACTTTAATGACCGTGACTCCCAAATTCATTCTTCTATCAGAACTCTCCTCTGAGATTCAGACCTATATATACAACTGCCTACTGGACATCTACACTCGGATATAACAAACTCAACTCAAAATCAACATGTCAAATTTAATTGCCAGTATCCTCCCCCCACAACCAATCTTCTTTCTCAGTCAATGTCACCCATCTATCTAGATCAGGACCCTGGAAGTTACTCTGAATGCATTCCTCTTCCTCACAAACTCCACACCATTTATGCACCCATAGCTATGTCCCTCAAATGAACTTCCTAAGTATCTCTTGACTCCATTTCTCTCCTTCTCCATTGCCATCAGCTTAGTTCAAGGTCCCATCCCCTCTAGAGTTCTGTGCCCTCTTGCCAATGACCACTGCAAAATCAATCAAAGCATGGTGCCACCCTGATTAAAACCTTCAAACTCAGATAAAGACTGAAATCTACTCTTGTGGGGGAGGGAGATTGGGGAGATGTTGGCTAAAGGACACAAAGTTTCAGTGAGACAGGAGGAATGAAGTCGAGATCTATTGTACATCCTAATAACTATAGTTAACAACAAGGTATTGTTGGGTGGTACCTATGGCTCAATGAGTAGGGTGCTGGCCCCATATACTGAGGGTGGTGGGTTCAAACCCAACCCCAGCCAAACTGCAACAACAACAACAAGGCAGGGAAGAGTATGGAAGTAACTTTCAAATCTAACAATGTTCAGACTTGGAAATTGCATAAGATTGGATCTGCTCAGATACCCAAGCAAATATAATATTGCTTGGGGCAACTTCCCACCTCCGAATCTCATCGCAGGCCTGAGCTTCGATGTCCCCTTGGTGTACCTATGTTTTCCAGAGAAAATAGATGTTGACCCTGGAGATCCATGGTTTCCTCCGCAGGAGCTGTGTATTTTCAAGCCATCATCTTATAACACATATTTTCTAGACATATTACTTTTCTATTGCTGCATAACACATAGCCCTAAATTTAGAGGCTTCAAACAATACCCATTTATTAGCTTAAAGTTCTGTAAGTTAGAATCAAGGCAGGCCTGCCTGAGTCCTCAGCTCTAGGTCTTGTAAAGCTAAAATCCCGGTGTCAGCCAAATTGGGCTCTGGGTAAAAATCCATATCCAAGTTTGTTCAGATTGTCAGGTGATTTCAGTTCCTTGAAGTTGTTGGTAAAAATCCATTTCCAAGTATATTCAGGTCATCACGTGAGTTTAGTTCCTTGCAGTTTTTGTGAGGACTGAGACCCCCGACCCCCTTGCTCCCCCGTTTCCTTGCTAGCAGCCACCATAAAGCCCCTCCCAGCTGCTAAAGGTTGCCTGCATTCCTTGTCATGGGATCCCTCCATCTTCAAGGCAGCAATAGTGCATCAAATTTTTCTCATGCTTCCTATGTCTCTGACTTTCCTACTGCCACTAGTCAGGAAAAAAAAAAACTCTACTTTTGAAGGCTGGTAAGACTGGGTTAGGCCCATCCAAGTAATCTCCCATGTTCCATATAATATAAGGCAATCGCAGGAGTAATACAGGACAAAATGTATGGAGGCCATCTTAAAATTCTGTCTACCACACCAGGTAAAGCAGGGCTTTCTTTTACTTATTTTTATTTTTTTTGTTTTTTGAAACAGAGTCTCACTTTGCCACTCTCAGTAGAGTGCTATGACATCCTAGCTCACAGCAACCTCAAACTCTTGGACTTGAGCAGTCCTCTTGCCTTAGCCTCCCTAGTAGCTGGGGTTACGGGTACCTGCCACAACACCTGGCTATTTTTAGAGACAGGGTCTCACTCTTGCTCAAGCTGGTCTCAAACTCCTGATTTCAGGCAATCCACCCACCATGGCCTCCCAGAGTGCTGGGATTACAGGTATGAGCCACCAGGGCCTTCTTTTAGAATAAGTTAAACATTAAGTGTTGTATTTGAAAATACCTATAAGGAATTGAAAATGCTTGGGAGCTCTGCTCTACTTTAATTTTCATCTGGCAAGGAGCTGGCTTTCCTTAGCTGCTACAAATGGGCAATAATTATTGGTCCTCAGAATAATCAACATCCACATAAAAATCTTTTATAACATAGTAAGGGTGTGATATATAAGGGTGGCATTTCACCAGCCCTTAATTGTAGAATTTAAAAAGAAGGCACTTATCTGATTTAACTCACAACAAAGACACGTGAGGGATTCAGTAAAAGAAATCTAGTTTAGAAAAGGTTTGGCTCCATATCCCATGAAATAAGATTTTGAGAATTTTCTTAATCACGACTTTTGATGAAGCCAGCCACATGACTGTTTCTTGCATTGCCTGGTTACCAAAACTACTACTTGCGGCCCTCTGTTTGTTAAGAAACGGGTACTCTACGAAAGCACCATGTTTTCCTTACAGAAGTTTCAAAATTGGGTGGTGCTTGTGGCTCAAAGGAGTAGGGTGCCGACCCCATATGCCGGAGGTGGCAGGTTCAAACCTAGCCCCGGCCCAAAACTGCAAAAAAAAAAAAAAAAAAGAAGAAGAAGAAGAAGTTGTTTCAAAATTAGCAAACCAATAGCTACAAATGGTGATATTTGTACAATAAGGGACAGAGGACTAGTCATCATTCCACAAACAGTATTTTGAGTGCCGTCTACGTTTCAGGCACTGCTCGATTTCCAAAGGAGATTATGTAACGTGGTAATTAGTAGTTCAGAAGATGATTTTGAAATGAGATTAGCTTAAGCCCCAGCACTACAATGTGCCATCCTTTGGCAAGTTACTGAGTTGACCTTGTCATCTGCAAAATGGGAATAATAATAGAACCTGCTGCATTGTGTCCCTGTGAGGATTAGTGTGGGTAAGGAAATATTTGTTTGTATTTCTATTTTCTTTTTGAGACAGAGTCTTACTACATCACCCTCAGTAGAGTGCTGCGGCATCACAGCTCACAGCAACCTCAAACTCTTGGGGGCTTAAGTGATTTTCTTGCCTCAGGTAAGGAAATATTTATGAAGCATGTAGTATAAGCCTGACAGTGCGTTAGTATCACCAGCATCAAGAGCCCACTTTCCAGGTGCTTGCCTCCCATGTAAAGAAATAAGAGAGCATCACATACATCACCATAGAAGTCTAGAAAAATTATGGGAAATACCAGTGAGAGATGTGGTTGTACAGAAGGTGGAGATGACTCCACCTTGAAGATCTTGGATGATACAAAAGTTTCCCAAGTCTACAAAATGTTTCTCATCATCACAATTGCCAATAGCTTCATCTCCAACTTCTTTTTTTGCATGGTTTTTGGCCGGGGCTGGGTTTGAACCCGCCACCTCCAGCATATGGGGCCAGTGCCCCACTCCTTTGAGCCACAGGCACCGCCCAGCTTCATCTTCAACTTCTTTTGGCACTATTAAGCAGAACCCAGTAAAAAGGTAAAATTTGGAACCTAACGTGATACAATTTATTTAAAATTGTTAAGAGAATTAGCACCTCATAGTCCATACAAGTGTGTGGTGCGTTGTTAATTTCATGATAAAACACCTGGCAGATACTTCTTCTCTAATACTGTGCTTCCGCTTTCCATTTTCCTTAGGAAAACATGTCCCTCAAGTCTTCAATTCTGACCTGCCTTTTCCTGCTAATCTCTGGTTCCTGGGAGTTTTTCGCTGAGGCCAATTACTCTAGAAGCTATCCTTGTGACGAGAAAAGGCAAAATGGCTCTGTGTTTGCAGACTGCAGCAGTCGTCGGCTGCAAGAAGTTCCCCAAACGGTGGACAAAAATGTCACAGAACTAGACCTGTCTTACAATTTCATCAAACGCATCACGAATGAATCCTTTCAAGGGCTACAAAGTCTCACTAAAATAAATCTGAACCACAACCCCGATGTCCAGTATCAGTATGAAAATCATGGCATGAATAAACACGGCATGAGTATTACAGACGGGGCCCTCTCCGGTCTGACAAACCTAACAGTGCTGTTGCTTGAAGATGTGCAGTTATCCAAAATACCCACTAATTTGCCGGGGTCTTTGCGAGAACTTAGCCTAGTTCAGAACAATATCAACAGTATAAATAAAAGTCATACTACAGGACTTGAGAGCTTGGAAAGGCTCTATCTGGGCTGGAACTGCTATTTTAACATTTGTAATAAAAAGTTTGACATTGAAGATGGAACATTTAAAAACCTGAGTAATCTGCAGATACTGTCGTTATCTTTCAATCCTCTGTTCTATGTGCCAGCAAAATTGCCGACTTCCCTCAAGGAACTTTATCTGAGCAACACCCAGATCAAAACTATCCAAGCAGAGGACTTCGAGGGACTGATAAACTTAACAGTGCTGGATTTAAGTGGCAACTGTCCCCGGTGTTTCAATGCACCGTTCCCATGCGTGCCTTGTGCAGGAGATGTTTCCATTAAGATAAACGATTCTGCTTTTCAAAACCTGAGGAAACTTCAATACCTAAACCTCTCTAGCACTTCCCTCCGTAATATTCCTGCAATCTGGTTTGAAAATATGCCTGATCTAAGAGTGCTGCATCTAGAATTCAACTACTTAGTGACAGAAATAGCCTCAGGGGAATTTTTAATGAAGCTGCCCCACTTAGAGATACTCGATTTATCTTATAACTATGTAAAGACCGAATATGCAAAATACATTAATCTTTCCAGCAACTTCTCTAAACTTTCATCTCTCCAGGCATTGCATTTAAGGGGTTATGTGTTCCAGGAACTGAGGAGAGAAGATTTCCAGCCACTGATAGGGCTTCCAAACTTAACCACTATTAATTTGGGTGTTAACTTTATTAAGCAAGTTGATTTTACTATTTTCCAAAATTTCTCCAAACTGAACATTATTTACTTGTCAGAAAACAGAATTTTACCCCTGGTAAATGATTTCAGGCAGAATTATGCCAACAGATCCTCTTTCCAAAGCCATGTCCTCCAACCACGTTCGATTCGTACTCGGTTTAACCCGCATTTAAATTTTTATCATAGAACCCAACCTTTAATAAAGCCCCAATGTACAAGATACGGCAGGGCCTTGGATTTAAGCTTGAACAGTATTTTCTTCATTGGGAAAAGGCAGTTTGAAGGTTTTGGTGACATTGCCTGCTTAAATCTGTCTTCAAACAACAATGCTCAAGTGTTAAATGGAACTGAATTTTCAGACGTCCGTGGAGTCAAATACTTGGATTTGACGAACAATGGACTGGACTTCGATAACGTGAATGCTCTCAGCGAGTTATCAGACAGCTTAGAAGTTCTAGATCTCAGCTATAATTCCCACTACTTCAGAATAGCAGGGGTAACACATCGTCTAGAATTTATTGAAAAGTTAAAAAGCCTCAAAGTTTTAAACTTGAGCCACAACAGCATTTATACATTAACAGAAAATTACACACTGCAAAGCAATTCCCTGGAAGAGTTGGTTTTCAGTGGAAATCGCCTTGACATTTTGTGGAATGCTGAAGATGAACGCTACCTCTCCATCTTTCGACACCTCAAAAATCTGACCCGACTTGACATATCATTCAACAAACTTACGAATATCCGACATGATGCATTCAACATGTTTCCCCCGAATCTCACCGAGCTACGTATAAATAATAATATGTTAAAGTTCTTTAACTGGACACTACTCTGGCATTTTCGTTATCTCAAGTTGCTTGACCTACACGGCAACAGGCTATTCTCTTTAACTAACAGCCTGTCTGAGTTCCCCCCTTGCCTTCAGATCCTGCTGCTGAGTCACAATAGGGTCTCCTACCTACCCTTGGGCTTTTTCTCCGAGGTCAGCAGTGTGACGCACCTCGACTTAAGTTTCAACTCGCTAAAGATGATCAACAAATCCGCCCTTCAGACAAAGACCACCACCAATTTAACTCTATTAGAACTCCACGGAAACCCTTTTGACTGCACCTGTGACATTGGAGATTTTCGAACGTGGATGGATGAAAATCTGCACGTAACAATCCCCAGACTGACAGATCTCGTTTGTGCCAGCCCCGGGGATCAGAGAGGGGAGAGTATTGTGAGTCTGGAGCTAACAACTTGCGTTTCCGACACCACCGCAGTGGTGTTATTTTTCTTCTCATTCTTTATCACCACCACGGTGATGTTGGGCGCCCTGGCTCACCATCTCTTTTGCTGGGATGTTTGGTTTATCTACCACATGTGTTTAGCTAAGGTGAAAGGCTATAGGTCTCTTTCCACATCCCAAACTTTCTATGATGCTTACATTTCTTATGATACCAAAGATGCCTCTGTGACCGACTGGGTGATCAACGAGCTGCGCTACCACCTCGAAGAGAGTAAAGAAAAGAACGTTCTCCTCTGTTTAGAGGAGAGGGACTGGGACCCAGGACTGGCCATCATTGATAACCTCATGCAGAGCATCAACCAAAGCAAGAAAACAGTATTTATTTTAACCAAAAAGTTTGCAAAAAGCTGGAACTTTAAAACAGCGTTCTACTTGGCCTTGCAGAGGCTAATGGATGAGAACATGGACGTGATCGTATTTATCCTGCTGGAGCCCGTCTTGCAGCACTGTCAGTATCTGAGGCTGCGGCAGCGGATCTGTAAGAGCTCCATCCTCCAGTGGCCTGACAACCCCAAGGCAGAAGGCTTGTTTTGGCAAAGTCTGAAAAATGTGGTCTTAACTGAAAATGATTCCCGGTATAATAATTTGTATGTTGATTCCATTAACCAGTACTAATTGATGTTAATTTAGTCATGGTTTCACACTGTAATAAACATGTGAAGTAATGACCTTTCTAAGTTAGCTATCACTATGTGGCAAATTACCCCAAAACTTAGTGGCTTAACACAACACACATTTGCTAGCTCACAGTTTGCTTGGGTCTGCAGTCCAGACACCACACAACTGGCTCCTCTGCTTCTGGGTCTCTCCAAAGCTGCAATGTAGGTGTTGGCCAGGGCCACAGGCATCTCTGGGGTTAGGTCTACTTCCAAGTTCACACCCAGGTGGTTGGTTTCAGAATTCAGTTCCTCCTGGGCTGTTGGCCAAAGGCTGTTCTCAGTTCCCTGCCAATGTAGACCTCTCCCACGAGGCGGCCTCCTTCTTCAGAGCCAGCAAGAGAGAGAGGCTGCTAGCAAGATGAGGTCACAATCTTTTGTAATATAGTCAGGGAAGTTTTAGCCCATCATTTGGCATTTCAGTAGAAGTAAAGATACTCTATTTGTTAGAAGTAAACCACAGGGCCTGCCAGCTCCATGGAAGTGGCCACCTCAGTCAGGGAAAACAGATGAAGACCAACATGGTGGACTGTGATTGCCTCGGTTGGTCATCAACCATTTTCCCTGAACTGCTATCAAGAACAGACGGCCATCTTGATTAGGGATTGTGAATATTGGGAGGTGGGGATCATCATGAGCCATCTTAACACCAGGCCTAAGAGGAATACCTTCTTTTCAATATTTAAGAAGTTTTGCCACTGTAACTAGTAGTTCTAATATTAAGCTGGTGTTTAGATTCATCATCAATCTGTGGCGACATGGTTATATTATGCTGTAGTTGCATTAGCCTTTTTACATTTACTTGTACAAGTATTGGCTATACTATTTGACTTTTAAGGTTTAGATGTCATGTAAAGGCTGAGACAAATAGTTTTTTAAGTGTCTTACTTCTTGATTACTTTTTTAAAAGTGTGCAGCTAAATTAGAAGCTTTTGGAGTATTTGTTAAATGCCATTGCTGTAAGTCTTAAAATAAATAAATAAAAATGTCTCATTTCACATGATGAGTGTATGATAAATCTATGGTAGAGAAATAGATCCATAGTGTAAAAGAAATTATCATCTATGCTGGGTTTTCTTAATTTTCAGATTAATATGAGAGTACAAACAATTAGGTTACAACGTTTGTGTTTATTAGATAAGATCCCTGTTGTAGATGAGTGCCATATACCCTTACATTGTGCCTATTAAGTGAGTATGCTGGGGGCGTTGAGAATATTTTTTTAACTCTTTGGTAGAACTAAAAGAGGAAGCAATTTTCAGGAAGCTGTGAAATTAAGATAATTGCTAATAGAGAAATTAATTCTACCTTGGTCTCCTGCTCAGAAAACATAAAGTCACCCTCTGGGAGGCCAAGGCGAGTGGATAGCTTGAGCTCACGAGTTCAACACCAAACTGAGCAAAACTGAGACCCCATCTCTACTAAAAACAGAAAAACTAGGGCAAGAGGATTGCTTAAGCCCAAAAGTTAGAGGTTGCCATGAGCTAAGATGCCACGGCATTCTACCCAGGGTGACAGCTTGAGACTCTGACTCAAAAAACAAAAAACAAAAAAGCAAAGTCAGGATACCTAGCTGTAAGTACCCTCCTTTTAATTATTTATTTATTTATTTTGAGACAGAGTCTCAGTTACCCTGGGTAGAGTACCATGGCATCTTAGCTCATAGCAATGTCAAACTCTTGGGTTCAAGTGATCCTCTTGCCTCAGCCTTCCAAGTAGCTAGGACTACAGGCACCTGCCACAACACTCGGCTATTTTTTAGAGACAGGGTCTTGCACTGGCTCAGGCTGGTCTCGAACATGTGAGCTTAGGCACTCCACCTGCCTCAGTCTCCCAACTGCTGGGATTACAGGCCTGAGCCACTGTACCCGGTCCCTGTCAGTACCCTTTATGCAAGACTCCCAAATGAAATAACTTTGACACTCCCTCTGCCACCCTCATGGTTCATCTGTATCCGTCCATAGTATTCCGTCCCCAGTATAGGTATGAATCCTGAGGAATCTTGTGAAATCTACCTGAGAATAATTGGAAATTATTCAAACATAAGAAAATAAAGTCCCTTCAGAATGCAAAGAAGAAAAACCTACAATCACCATCCTTCCTGAAGTACAGCCTCTTAGTTAATCTTGTGGGATAAGTTATCTTTAAATATGTGTTTTTGAAGAACTGGCCAAAATGGGGTGTCATAGTGTGAGTTAATATGGACAAAGTGGAAACCAGCACAAGTTGCCAAGGACAATTTAGTTTTGTCACATTGAACCCTGTTTTGAGACCATGACGAGTTTATAGAAAGATATTTATGCTTGTGCTTGTTGAGGCATAGCAACAAATATCTAGAAGCAAACTCATTCCATGAGGGGCCACCCTAAAAGAAAAGTGAGGCGGTTGCAGCTCATCCCTGTCTTAGTCAGTTTCGGCTACTCTAAAAAAGCACCATAGACAAGGTGGCTCACAAACAATAGAAATTGTTTTCTCCAAGTTCTGGATGCTAGAAGACTGAGATCAGAGCTCTGGCATGCTTGGGTTCTAATGAGGGCTCTCTACCATCTTGCAGACCGCTGACTTCCCCTTTTGTACTCACATGGTGGGAAGAGAACGAGAGAGCTCCCTGGGGTCTCTTTTATGAAGGCGCTAATCCCATTCATGAGGGCTCCACCCTCATGACCTAATCATCACCCAAAGCCGGGCCTCTGAATACCATCAACATTGAGAGTTAGGCTTTCAATGTATGAATTTAGGAGGGACATAAACATTCCATTCGCAACATCTCTATTCATACCACATTAGTTGTTGTCCAGCAGAAGTTCATTCTTCTGTCCCCTGATTGTTTTGGTAAAATGAAAATGAATATTGTTTCAGTAGCATTAGTAATTAAAAATCCTTTAAGCTCATGCACTTTAGTGGTGTTGTTGACAGAATCAAAAGTTAACAAAAGTCACAAACAGCTTTACTTTCTCAGCAAATATCTCCATAAAGGGAAGACAGTGAAATCAGTGGTTAGTAAAAACGCTTGTTTCTGAAACTCATTTATTCCTCATTTAAGATACTAGTTTGAGAAACTCAGACCTATGACTTGTCCATGAGAAAGTCAACATTGTTCTGTTTTCTATTGTCATTTTAAATAATACTTCCTAAAAAAAATATGCTAACACTAGGCCTAGGCCAGGCATGGTGATTCATTCCTGTCATTCTAGCACTCTGGGATGGGGGAGGCCGAGGCAAAAAGATCCCGTAAGCTCAGGAGTTCAAGAGACCCTATCTCTACTAAACAAAAATTGATTAGCCAGGCGTCATGGCCTGTAGTCCCAGCTACTAAGGAGGCTGAGGCAAGAGAATTGCTTGAGCCCAAGGGTTTGAGGTTGCTGTGAGCTATGATGCCACAGCACTCTACCGAGGGTGACAAACTAAGACTCTGTCTCAGTAAAATAAAATAAAATAATTGAAAATTTAGCCAGGTGTTGTGGTGAGCACCTGTAGTGCCAGCTACTCAGGAGGCTAAGGCAGGAGTATTGTGTAAACCCAGGAGTTTGAGGTTGCTGTGAGCTAGGCTGATGCCACAGCCTTTTAGCCTGGGCAAGAGAGTGAGACTCTGTCTCAACAACAACAATAACACAAAAGTTTATAGATACTCCCAATGATATACTCGCCTGATATACAGTGAATACTCTCAGTAAATACTTTTCTAGAGAATGAAGGAATAAATGAACATTCAGGTAGGCGTCTCCAGCTGCACCCTAGGACAGATGCAATATGGGAGGGTCACAGTGTCAAATGTCACACAGCAGGACCTATGCATGAGGATGGGCTTTCTTCACTCCATTTGCCCCTCCCCTTCTCCCAGGACAAGCGTGCTGGCTGTCCCTTGGATACTACAGAACATAATGATCTCGGGTGCCACACTGCCGATGCCATGGGGCTCTAAGCCTGGGCCAGAATTATTTGCCTTCTCATAGAATGTTGGGCTATGGTTCAGAGAAGGCGGGGCATAGACCAAGAAGAACAAGGGAAGGTGCCATGAAGTACGGGGCTGAGTTCAGCGCATCTGTGCTGGACCAAAACAAATATGGTACACCGGGGGTCTGAATTTGGGCTCATGGAAGTCTGGTGCGGCTCTGTCAGCATGTGATCGTTTGTCAGGTTCTATGGCACCGTTCAGAGCAGAATTTCCACAAGCTAATTCCACACTGTGTTAGTAAGTACTCCCCGAAAAGTGTTCCTGGGATCAAACAGGCTGGGAACGTCTTGGCTACTACAATATTTCCAAAATGCCTCGTGATCTCCAAAAGGGAACTGTATTGCACTGTGCCCCAAACTTATCTGGCCATGGATTCCATTTTCTCTTGTTTTTGTTTTTTTGCATGCTATCTCTGAGAACTAACAGTCTCTCTCTCTCTCTGTCTCTGGAAATGCTTATTTGAAGGTCGGAGAGAGACTTACCCAGCTTAGTGAGTCCCTGTTGTATGGTGACAGTCACAGTATTCTGACATGGATTATTGTGTTTGAAAAGCAAAAAACAGAAAACAATATCCAGGCCACACCCCTGGGGGCCTTTATACCCAACTGATGAGCTCCTTGAACTGGTTCTACCAGGACATTATTCCTTCTGGAATAATGATGAGCGAGAAAGCAGATCATCTTTCCGAAGCAGTGAATAATGAAGTTGCAAAAGGGATAGATTCTTCTTTGATACAAGGTGAAGAAGTTACTATTCATTGCTACAGCATCATTAGCCATATAAAGGCTAATTGCAGCACTTGACATAAACTGAAAACAGACACACTACTTCCATTGCCCAGGCTAACCTCTGCTGTGGCTGAATGAGCTCTCTCATGACTTTTTAGGGAGTATTATACCTTCAGAGATATTAAATCCACCGGGAATGGCTAAAGCAATTAGTCTCTGACCTTGAAACAATTTCCACCTTTGAATCAGCAAACCAGATCTTACCAAGGTTGCATACTCTAGAGATGATATTGTTCACACTGGAAGCCAATATGAAATGTGTACATGTATATATAATGTACACATATATATACCTATGGAGAAGTGTCTTTATACAGATAGAGTCATTCCCGACTACCTAGCAGATATAACGAAGTTAAAGGCATACAATTTAAAACAAGAAAATGAGGAAAATGGGAGCACAATAATTTCTCTATTTCTGTTTAAGTGTTTTTTTCCTAACATCCAATTTATAATTGAACCCACCCCTACAAACTGATGAAGGGGTACAAGGTGAGAACTAGTGTAAGGGCCCCCAAACTCTGGGAAGGAACAGATTTAGCTAAAAATAATGGTAATGAGCCACTGTTCCCTAATTGTCAATCACTGTCCCCTTGTTTGCTTCTCTATAATGGGTGCTCTGGAGTAGCACAGCCCATAGTTCTAAAGATTCTTAACTTTCTCTGCATAGCTGGTAGTTGTAAAGATTCTTAACTTTTCTCCATAGATAACATTTCCTCTTGGAACCCTAGGACACCTTCCAGGCCCTGCATTCCAGTGGATTGGCTGACCTGCCCAGACCAGTGGCCGGGGGCCAAGAAACCAACTCCTTCACTGGAATTGTGACTCCAGGAGCTGATATAACACAAGAAGATGAGTTTCAGATTCCTGTAATTTTGCCCCAAACTTAGCCAATCAGCAAACCTAATTACCTTACCCCCTGCCTGTCAAATTATCCTTAAAAACCCTGTCTCCCAGATTCTGGGGGAGGCAGATTTGAGAAACTCCTCCCATCTTAGCGCTATGCAGAATCAACTCTTTCCCTGCTGGGGACCCTGCTGTCTCCTGGTATTGGTTTCCTCTTGGGCAGCTGGCAGATGAACCTGACTGGGTGGCAACATAATCATGGAGTCACCAAAAAGCATCATTACACCAAAAGGCACAATTCTTTCTTTCTTTTTTTTTTTTTTTTGGCCAGGGCTGGGTTTGAACCCACCACCTCCAGCATATGGGGCTAGCGCCCCACTCCTTTGAGCCACAGGTGCTGCCCCCAAAAAGGCACAATTAAGAGAAAAATCTGGGTGATTCCCTTAGAGGTACTGCTTCTCTCAGCTCAGCGCATCAGCAGCTAACTGTAAGCAGGTATAGGAGCTGTGGTTTGATGTCAGGTGGGGGAAAGGGAAGAGAAGACAGAACTGGGAAGGAAGTAAGTGAGCTCACAGGGCAGAGAAGGAACAAGGCCACAACCGGGGAAAGGGGCAGGTAGGAGGCAGTCCAGGGAAGGGACAGAAAATAAACATTACCCTCTTGGCTGTCCGAACCCACAAATTACCCACTCTGTCTCTAGGACTTATTGTTTGACTGATACATAAGCAGATTAAGAGATAAAGAGGAGTCTATAACAGAGTGGAACTTCCAGAAGAAAGCTTCAAATTTGTGATCCTATTGATCCTTCTTTAATGAGCTATGTTTAACTCTTTGCCATAATAACATAGTCATTCATTTGTTGCCCTGGGTAGAGCACTGTGGCATCACAGCTCACAGCAACCTCTGTTAGGCTTAAGCAATTCTCTTGCCTCAGCCTCTTGACTAGCTAGGACTACAGGCACCTGCCACAACGCCCAGCTATATTTTTGTTGCAGTTGTCATTGTTGTTTAGCTGGCCCAGTCTGGGTTCGAACCCTCCTGCCTTGGTGTACGTTAACCACTGAGCAATCGGCGCCACCTAAAAGACAGATCTTATGTAAACGTTTTTGTTGAAGTGTTAGACATTTGTGTTTATAAGGAGCTAGAAATCTTCCTTGCTATATATTCCTATATATTGCTCCCTGTATATTTTACTCTCTAGGCACTTGGCTGGACACGCAGGACTGGAAGAGGAAAATGCAAGTTTCCCGAGCCCGAGGAGTACAAATCCTGCAGAGACGACCTGGCCACGCTATGACAAGAATGGTACTTGAGTAGACTGGTAAGAATGGGAAGGCAGGCAGGAATCAGGGACACGTTATGGGGCAGAGACCCACACACCTTGGAGACTGGCTGGATTTCTGGAGCAAAGCTCAGGGAATGTTCTAGGGAATGCTGAAGGCTTTGGGTTGAAAGAGGAGACAGCCTTGAGTTTCATCATGTTGACTTTGAGGCGGTGGCAAGGGCTTCTCAGCCTTGGCACAACTGAGGTTTTGGACTAGGTTGTTCTCTACTGGGGCCTAGGAGGCTGAGGCGTATGTTGGGCTGTTTAGCAGGGGCTGTGGCTTCCACCCGTTCCATGCCAGTAGCACATCCTCCTGCACAAATGCTGGGCATGGAAAGAAAAAAACCTACTAAATTCTCAGAGACCAAGTCTCTGTGCAGTGGCCACAAGTGATAAAAGGTTGCCCACTTGTGTCCTTAAACTTGGGAAGAACACAAGAGGACTTATGTATATTTATCCCCCAAAGTGGCTAGGAAAGAAAACGAGATGCTCGCCAGTGCTTACATGTGACTCCGCCTTCTCCATACTTAGAGACACATATTTACTGCTATTCCTGTTCTGCCTTGATGGCTGCCATTTTCACAAAACCAGTGGAATCCTCTCTAGTCCCAGGCGTGCTAACGCCAGGCAGGCAAACAGCTCGAGGAGAAGCAGGAAGGCTTTAGCAAAGGCTTCCTCCACAGTGAAAACCAGGAAGAGAGGAAGTCAGCCAGGCCTGGGAGTCAGGAACCCATGCTGCAGCACTGAGCCTGGGTTTTCTCATGGGCACTAGGAGTTCGTAAAAATAAAAAATAATATACAGAAATAGTAGCTGTTTAGCAAGCACCAAGTCTCTGTATTATATGGAATTCTTACCCCAATCCAGACAGTGAACATGACTGTTAGGATTTACAGATGAGAAGGCAGGTTCTGAGAGGCCAAAGGTCTTCCCCGGGCTCACACAGCTTTGAACTCTGCTAGCTCCTCACTAGAGAAAGGATTGGTACCCAGTTCCTATTTGCTTCCAGACCTTAACTTGAGCCACTTCTATCTCCATCTCAGGTCCTGTTGTTGTAAAGGTCAGATAAGATAATGGGGTGTAACTAACCACACAGATAAGGGAGAAGTGTTACGTGTAAACACCCCTACCATCCTTTCATTGTAGAAATCCTCCCTAGCTTTCAGAGGCCTCTATCTCACATCATCTTCTCTTTGAAGCTGAAGGAAAGTCTCAGGGAAACTTGCCCTTTTCCCCTAGGTTGGTTCGCTGAAAAGATCAACTCACAGTTATGGTAGATTAATAAGAGAAAGGTTTATTTCTAAATACCATGTGCATAGGGGGAACCCCAAGAATGATTTCCCAAAGTTTCAGTGATAATCAGCGGCTTATCAAGGTGCCTTTCAGAAGGGAGGGGGGAGAGGACCTTCAAAGTGTAAGTGCAGCAAGCGGTTGCTAAGGGGGGATGGGGAGATGGAGGGAAACAGATTGATTAGTAAATTAACCTGAGAGATTGTGCTTCAGATGACCTTAGGGCCAGGTCTATTAGCAGGTGATAAGGAGTCTAGCAGCCCTTTAAGATTTTACATAGATGGCTCGGCGCCTATAGCTCAACCGGCTAAGGCGCCAGCCACGTACACCTAAGGTGGCGGGTTCGAATCCCCAGCCTGGACCCGCCAAACAACAATGACGGCTGCAACTATAAAATAGCCGGGCGTTGTGGCGGGCGCCTGT